>JAJOHK020000040.1:0-54291 GCA_022457215.2 Leucocoprinus gongylophorus
AATAATGCAGCAACGCAACCCGGGGGGTTCTATACAGGCAAGTTCATTCCGATCTTGTCAATGCGGATTCATCTTACCAACTTTATCGTCTATTCAGAGTTTGAGTTAGGTTTGGAGCTAGACAGTGCTGAAGTCCGCGGTATTCTTCTGTATAAAAACCAAGAGTGGGGAAGGTGAGTCTCGGATGTGGTGGCGCCATTGAGTGTATCTGTCAATTTAATTCGTTTTTACTGTAGGGTAACGTTTGATTTTTTGAATTAATCTATATGCTGCTTCGAAAATATCCGTAGCTTGTTTATCCGTCTCAATGCACATTACGGACTGACGTAGTGCACCGTTATCATACGTTTTAAACATCATCACCCTTTTGAGAGGATTCATTGATTGATTAGACACTTCTGATCCAGGCCCGTGTCATCTAGTGATTACGTACCAATCATGACCGTAGAATTGATGACGAACGGTAGAATATAACGGGTAACGTTTATGATCCTGTTCACATCATCCAGATCCGATTATTTATTTTGTACACAGACATCGAAGTGTTCTAGTGTTCTAGTGCCAGATGTAAGCTGTTGACAGGCCGGTGGGTCATCGATCTCTGCCCGATAGGACATCCTGAATGAAATCATCGTAGAATGTTACGGATATCCGGTAAATTCCGAGGATTTCACCAAATGGCCGTTGTGACCCACCGCCTGAGATCGAGACATACCCTTGGCTGGTCGGCTTAAAAAGCAACTCGCAAAAAATGTCTCTCGCGAAACTGACCAACCATGTCCTCTCAGTTCGAGACCAAGTTAGAGGACATACCCCTGCATTCCCTTTACAACCTTCTGCGTCCTATCACTCTCCCTCGAAAACTAACGCGGTTCAACAATTGGGGACGTGCTTTCTACTGTACGCCCCTTGCCATCTTCGAGCCAGAGTCCTTGTTCCAGTGCAAGCTCGTACTCGAGCTTGCTAGGCGGGAGGGGAAGACTGTACGCGCCGCTGGAGTGGGCCACAGCCCCAGTGACCTTGCATGCACAAGTGGCTATATGGTGCGCCTGACGAAAATGAACCGTTTAATTCAGGTGAGCTCATCATCAAACGTTGGCATCTACAACGCGCCAGAACCCTCCTGATCTCTTCAGTTGGACTGCATTACAATTCCTTTTTATGCCTTTTCCGATCAGTCATCCATTGTGTTAAGGGCGCTTTCCTCATCTCATCACTTTTGATCTGGAATTAGGTTGACTATGAAAAACGGTACGCCTTGGTGGAAGCCGGCATCACGTTACACGACCTGCATGCCGAACTTGACAAATATAACCTGGCAATGATTAACGTTGGGTCAATATCTGATCAAACCCTAGCGGGCATTGTCACCACTGCTACTCATGGTTCGGGTATTAATTACGGGGTTATGTCTACCAATGTGCAAGCTCTCAAGCTATTGTTGGCCGATGGTCGAGTTACCAGGTGCTCCAAGACAGAGGAACCTGATCTTTTCAATGCAACCCTGTGCGGTCTTGGTACAACGGGGATCTTGCTTGAGGTCCTATTGGACGTGGAACATGCATTTCGGTTAAAGGAAGTTCAAGAACCCTTATCATTTGACGCTATGATCAGGGGTATGGACCATCTGGTCAGATCGGCACAACATGTACGATTTTGGTGGTTCCCTGCTGTAGATCAGGTCATCTGCAGTTCCGCTGACAGGACATACGACGTGAGTCTCATTCTGATTTCTTGTGACTCACCATTACAATGTCTTACGCAGGTTCCAAAACCTGCCGGAAGTTGGTTTTGGAATACATTCCTGGGGTTCCATTTCGTCCAACTGATACTGTTTCTTGGAAGATATTTTCATTTCCTCAACATATGGGCGCAATACCTCAACTTCTGGCTCGTCAGCAAGAAATCGGTCGGCATCGACGATAGTTATCGGATCTTCAACGTTGACTGCAAGGTGGGCTCTGCATTTGATAGAGCTCTTCATCTTCCTTATGGACGAATACAAAATAGTATCCGCAATTTACTACAGAATGGTCAATCCCATATGCCAGTGCACAAGCCTGTCTTCAAGAGTTGCATTCTTGGCTCAGACAGGAGCTTGCAGATAGGAAAGGATTGAGACCTCATTTCCCCGTCGAGATCAGATTTTCTGCTGCAGATGACATCTGGTTGAGCCCAAGTAGTGGTCAGCTCACTTGTTGGATCGGTTCAACCCAGTACAAGTGAGCCTGCTACTGAGTAGCCATCACTTAGGAGGCGTCGTTGATGAGTTTTCCTGCAGACCTTACGGCTTGAATGTTCCGTATCAAGCTCTTTTCCGGAACTTTGAGGCTATAGTTTCTCGTTATCAAGGACGACCCCATTGGGCCAAGGCGCACAAACTGCGTCCGGATGATCTCAGGCAGCTGTATCCGCGGTTTGATGACTTTCGACAAGTGTTGGACAAGGTAGATCCGAATGGACTCTTCCGAAGCGAATACGTTCAACGACATATTTATGGAAAGCCCATTGATTCGAGAGTCTTCAAGCTGCGGTCGCAAGGCCAATCAACTTGCCGCGATCGAGGGGGAGATAAGTAGGGGTATCATATTCCATGCAAATTTTAGTATTGTTCATATTCTATGATGCGATGCTCACATCTGTCATGGATGGCGAAGTCTTAACTACATCCGGTATCGTGTATCCATGCCACCCTCCCTTCAATCAAACATTTCTTTCGAGTTCTTCTGAGATCCAAGCACTAGGACAAGTCAATAGACTGATAAAGTCGATGCGAGAGAAGTTAGTTCCCAGGTTCTATCCGTCAAAGCCGAGTGAGAATATCATTCTGATATTTATAGCCAGAGTTTCTCAATCCAGCATGGGACCTGGTTCAATGCTTACCTTCTGCTATAGCTAGATTCAGGAATGACCCCCATTACGAGTCCTGATGGTAGAAGGCTTATTTGATGGAAACCATACTTTTAAATATTTGACAACGGAGTTGGGGTCACACACCGCGGGGTCTCGGCAGTACAGTATGTTATGAGTATACCTATGTTAATACTACATATAAAATGTCAGGCACTCCACTGTATGCTATCACTTCTTTGCACAGCTAGCTATTTCGGGTTGAAATGCTCTGCTATTTAATCTGCAGCCACCTTGATGTGTATACTTCTATACAAAATGTGGATTGTTTTGGACTACAAACCAGAATATTATATATCTTGCATCAAACTGTTTTGAAGCTAAAGTTTTATCAAGATAACAGAACAATTAGAGCTGAGTTGCAAACAATTGACATAGTCTGTTCTGAGCACATCCAACTTCCACAATGGATATAGCTTGTAATGATCCAATATCACTTATCTGCTTCTGTTATTATGCCAGAAAACTATTTTTGAATGAACTGTGGTATTTTAATGTATTACTATTATATAAACCATCTCCAATAAGTAGGTAGGAGAGAACAAGCACTTCTTGATGCCTTAGTACATTACCATTGAGAAGAAGAATAAGAAGTGGTGTAGTAGTTGTTATGTTAAGTGTTGAGTACAGTTCTTACTTCAAGTAAAAGTTCACAGATGTCATATGGAAGAGAAATGAATTAAGTAAGAAGAACTTATCTGTGAATAATGTGACTAGATGTGGACAATGTAAACATTCTGCTTATTCAAACTCATGACTGTGATTAGCACAGTATAACTTAGTGATAATACACAGTACTTGCAATAAGTCACTTAAGATTATTGATAGACACATTCTGTAGAGTATGTAAACTATAGTAGATACACTATCATTAAACTAGTTTATTCACTTGTCTCATATTACTTATCTATAGCTCTCTTGCTCTCTACCAATAGTGTCACTAATATTGGTAAGGAGTCAACAGTTGTCCATACTACATCATGCTACTGTAACTGTGCTTTGTTTTTTTCAATAGATTATAGGCCCTAGTTATCTTGATTTCCAGCAGTACTTTTATAACTGCTACTGTCAATAAGAAAGATTGTTATAGTTCAAACTCTGAATCATATCCTTTTCTATAATAGATAATACTTGCTTTATTTCTACAAGTACTCTATCTTGTGTAATAGAGTTCTCATCTTATCTTTATCATCTGTTCCTACTCTTTCATGAATTAAGTTAATCATAAATCTGGTTATTTTATAAAGCCAGATGTCAGAGTTGAAGACAGTAGACTCTATTTTATTTTCATTTTCATTTTCATTTCTATTTTCTTTTTACTTTATTTTTTATTTTGAACTTAGGATTAGAAGTTAGCATGACATTACATGTAACTATCACAAACTGTCACACATTGATCATAGTCACATGTCACAAGATTACATGTTACAATAGAATATTGTAGAAAGTCCTGGAAGAAAATAATGTTATACAGCATATTTTACACATGCTGACCTTAAGAATAACATATGGCTCTTTAGGATAGGCTAATAAAAGTGTAGTATAGACCAGTAGTCTAGCATATATAAGATAAACAGTTTTGTATTAGGAACTCTATTGAGTTCTCTTGTACTAACTCTAATACAAGATTCCTTTTCTTGATCCACTCTAAGGTCTTGAGATTGTAATACCAGACATGTTTTAACTCAAAGTGGAGAGATCTCTAGTAATCTTATACCATTACTACTCTTGTTCTAACTGTTTTAGACATCTTTATAGTATTTAAGACTAGTAAATATACTATACTAATCTTAGTCTAATAATCAAATAATAGAGTTAGAACAAAAGAAGAATCTTGTATTAGGTTAACACAAGAGAACTTAATAGAGTTTCCAGTACAAAACTAGTTTATCTTATATACTACAGACTATAGTCTGTGTACATATTATAACTGACCTATTCTAAAGTCTATGTGCTATTTATAAAAACTAACATTGTTATAACTTAAAACTTATAGAGTAAAATCAAAAAAAAAACCTTGTATTAGAGTTAATATAAGAAAACTCAATAGAGTTTCTAATATAACTTGTCTATATACACTAGACTAATAGTCTATTAGACTGCTATATAAATTCTAGCCTATTCTAGAGGTCATACATATTACATGCTATTAATATGTGATATAACATTATTGTTCTATATTTTTTTGTGTGATATGTGATTGCATGACTGTGACTCATGACAGTCACACTAACACCTAACCCTAAGTCCAAAATAAGAAATAAATATTATAACTATGTTATATGACATTATATTACTACTTGCAATTCTAATATCTAAATTTATACAATTACAACTACATAACAAGTAGTGGTATAATATATAAGCTAAAGCTAAGATCATTCAAAGCTCATACTTTATATACTTATAAATAAATCTTCTTACTTAATCTACTTTTTCTCTTCTTTCTTAGCTCAAAGTCTATTTTTAAATCCTATTCATAGTTTATCTTAAAGAATATTACCTTAGTATTTATATGTACTTTGTTGTTATAGACAGACTCTGTTGTTACTAACAAATTTGACTATGCTTCTTGTCAATAGTCTATGAACATTCTTAGTGTTGTAGCAACCAATATCCATGATGGCAAAGGTGTACAAACTTATATAGGACTAGTATATCTTTATTACTTTTATATTAAAATGTACAAGAGGAACTCAACAGAGTCTCTACTACTACAATGTATATTATTTATACTAATATATCATAGTCTGTGCCCTGTACTATCTACTCAACTCTAAAGCTACATATATCATCTATGAGTCCACCATACTCTAACTATAAGATAAATATACTATAGTCATACTTTCTACTATTATTGTACTAGAACCTTCTATTATCTTTTAGACCTGAGATAGTATTTTTAGACAACCCATACAGCTTTCACATATAGTCTTTAAACAATCTTGCCAACCCTTTTACTAATGTTCTTTCTCAGGTTGCTACAAAGTATACTATTTTGATTAATCTATCTACTACTACTAAAATTATATCATATATCTTGCTCTATGATAGCTTCATGATGAAGTCTGCTATTATATGCATACAAGATTTCTCTGGAACAATATTAAGCATTAGCTTTCCTACTAGTATCTCTATTCTATATTTATTTCTCTAATATATCATTCTATATATTACTTTACCTTCTTAGTTATTTCTAGCCACCAGAAATTCTAAGTGACCAACTCTATCATCTTCCATTGATTTTCATATTTTCCTACTAATATATTATAGTACAGCTGGATCACTTTTATTCTTAGCTTGTTATCTCTTGGGATATATACTATTACAATTGATAATGTTATAGTCTACAGGTATTTGTTTCATGTCTTTTATACCTTGAACATGTGTTAAGATTGTTTCATATTCTACTGCTTATTACTGTGCCTTGTATTCTCACCATGTTATATCAGTCAGTGCTTTATATAGTACTAGAGGCCTTCTTATGTTTTCCTTGCTGTCTCCATTCTGTTTCTTTAAGGATACCTTAACTATTCTTCATGGTCTTAGATATATATAATGTAAATATATTTCTATATTCTTATGCTTTACCAATTGATTATTCTCTTTTTATTATTATTCTATTTTCTTCTCTCTATTCTTCATTCCCTAGAACTATTACTTCTGCCTTTTTCATTTCTTTGACTGCCTTTACTACCTCATTGTCCTTAGTTTCTGAATTTTCTATTTTCTCTAATGTATCTACTCCATCTACTAGTACTTTTCTCTTTTCCATTTCTCTTACTTCAAACCATTCTAGTTTTAGTAACATTTGTTTTTTTATTGATTCCTGCTTTCTCTTACCAGTCTAGTCATTTACTTAGACTATCTGTCTTTCTCATACTAGTTCTTAGTACATACTTTATTTCAAAGTTGATTTTAGATAGGTAGAGAGCCTATCTTGCTTATCTTCAATTTAACTTTTGGTTCTTTATAAAGTATTCCAGATTTTTATAGTCTATTATAATTTTTCATAGATCTTATAATTCCTTTCTACTTCATTTAGAGATAAAGGCCACCAGTCTTTACTTCTCATTCTTGTACTTTACTGACAACACTCCTCCCATTATGTAATCTAAGGCATTCACTTCAATTTTCAGTTCTTTATCCAAGTCTAGTGTCACCAGTACTAGTCTTATTATAAACATTTGTTAATCTGTTAAATATCTTCTACTATTCCTTTTTTATTCCCACTTCTGATCCTTCCTAACTATTGTGTGCAGTAGTTTTGCTATCTTGGCAAAGTTCTTTACAAACTATTAATAATAGTTTATAAAGTTTAAAAATTTCCAAGTGTTCTTTATATTCTTGAACTTAGACTATTCTAGTACTTCTCATACTTTCTTCTTTTCTATCTTAACTCTCTCTAGTTCCAGAACTACTTTCAAAAATCCTACTTTTCTGATCTTCTACTAACATTTTTCCATTTTTACATATAAGTTGTTTTCCTCCATTCTTTACAATATTAAGTCTAAGGTCTAATCCTCAGACATAGAGATATATATACAAAATAGTGATAGTCTGTATGCAAGCTGTTTCCATTACATAATCAAAAATTATACCTGATGGAGGCTGTCATCTGTCATAGCAGATGTTAGGCTAATTTTAGAAGGTAACTAATTATGTCACTATATTGATATGCTTGTATCTCTGTTAATACTTATTACTTTGAGATATACTATATATCATCAGAAATGGTTTAATGAGCACTTTCCAACACAAGTTCAATTGTGTGAATTTATCCAGCCATTCATGAGATATTAGCCAATGTGTTATAATACAAAAGTATGGACAGACTTCTAGGGTTAGGATTAGGACCTTAGGTAATTATTAGTCTATGGCTAGAGAGAGATAGGGGCATGTGACTAGGAAGTCACATGACATTACGTCATAGGCCTGGAGTAGTCTAGAGCGGTCTGGAAGAACTAAGAGTCTAGAAGGATCAGGAAGAGTCTAGAGTAGGAGTTAGGGTTAGAGATAACGTCAAGGGACAATGGTTCCTCATGGTGTACACATGGTGCACACATGTACAGCGGAGATTAAGAAGTATGACATTAGGGCACATGTATACAACATGGTGACCTTATGGTAGATGAGTAATAGAATATGAGGTAGAAGCATGGATCTTAGAGCAGAAGAAGTATAGTTGTAGCACAGACCAATGTTACAACATATATAAGTAGGGATAGTTCCTGTAAAGAGTTCTCCATTGAGTTCTCTTGTGTAAACTCTATACAAGGCTCTTTTCCCAAATTAACACTAAGGTTTCTGAGTTGTAACACAATGAAACTTTTATAGTTACTGATAGTCTGATATTTTAGTTGTTTGTTGTTGCTTCTGTACATCCCATATATATGCAGATAACCCTCATTTGGAGATTTCCAGTGCAATTTAGTTTGTAAAAATTAGTCCACTTGTTATGGAGATATAAGCTAAATGAAGTTTGTGATAGGTATTATAGAAATGGTTTTCAGGAAATAGGACAACCAGGAGTCTAGGTAATGAGTTTCCAGGAGATGAAACATGAGAGACTGATTCATGTGCAAACAATTATAGATGCAGAAGTATATCTAAGTATAATTAGAGTTCTAACTAGAAGTTAGAAAGTAGATGTCTCAGATATCTCAGAAGTCAGTCTATAATGGTACATTATTATATCCCTATTATAAATCTAGCTTTTCTTAGTATCTACTATATCTATTAAGTTAAAATTAAAAATAAATGATAATTATTCTTAATTGTTCAACTATTAAATATATCTATAATTTTATACTATGTGCTTTTTCCTATTCTTCTTAGGGACAAAGAAGACTAGCAAAGTCTATAGTGACTTTAACAGCCTAATGTAACAACCTTAAGCTTGAGCTCAGGTTGCACTTAGGCAAAAACTTGAGGAAGTGAAAGGAATTGATATAAGTGGTAAAGTGTAAGGATACAGGAACGTATTTATGCTATATATACAAGTAAGAAGTATTAACACGACAAGACCATGAAACATAATACATAAGGAAACAAGATGGAGAAAATGAGGACTAGGTCAGGTTACAATGCTTACCACATGAGGCACTAACTGAGACTACTCTGGCGCAGCCGATTGTCGTCGTCATACCCTTTACCTATGTCCATGTTGACTCCATGAGGCATCAATCGTAACACCTAATGTACTCTTTTCTTAGTTAATTCTATAAAAACTCTTAAACTTCTCTTTTTATCCAAGATAATTGTTATAATTCCAAGCTTGGCTTAGATTGCAACTTAAGCAATGTCAAGATCACAGAAAGTGGACTTGGTTTCTTTTTATTTTCTTTCTCATTTTTATTTTTATTTCTCATCTTTTCTATGTTTAGAACTCTGGGGTTAGGGTTAGAAGTGATTGGTCACATCAGTCACATCTGATGATGTAGTCACAATATTGATCATAGGACTTAAGAAAAGGAAGTAAAAAATTCTAGAATAAAATGATATTATACAACATGAATACCACATGTTGGCCTCATACTTTACACATGGTTATTTAGGGTAGGGTGCACAGTAGCTAGCATGGACCATCTGTAGAAGTATATAAGATAGACTATTTTGTAAAGAGCTCTTTATCGAGTTCTCTTGTATTACCCAATACAAGGTTATCTCATAATCCAACTTTAAGGGTTTTGAGTTATAACAGGCAAAAACTTGAGTAAAAATAGAGAAGATAATTAATTGGTAAAGTATAAAGATACAGAATTGTATCTACAACTATATATATATATATATACTGACTATAGTAAAATAGAAAAATATTCCTGAAGATGAAATAAGAGAAGACTTCTACTACTATATGAGATACTGTATCAGGCTTGAAGATGGTGGACTTGTTTCTTTTCTATTTCTCTTCTATTTCTCTTATTTTTCTCTATTTCTTTTTTTATTTTGAACTTAGTAAAGAAAAATGATGTAATATCATATATAACTATCACAACTGTTACTATAATATAACAAGATATGATGTCTGTCACAATTCTGTCACATATATCACAGTTACAGTCACAATATCATATAATATAATAACTCTTATATATATAACTTATAATATCTAGAATAGACTAGATATAAAGTATACATAGATAATGTATTTCTTCATCATCCAAGAAATAAAAAAACAAATAAAATAAAGGAAAAAGAGAAATCAAATCAAAGAAAATAGATAAAAAGAAAAGAAAATCAAAATAAAATATAAGAGTTCAAGTGTACCATGACATAAGTTATAACATTAGAACTTGGTTTTATTTCTTAGGGCTACTCAACACTAGGCTCTTTCTCTGCTTACTCTCTTATTATTCTTGATCAAAGAGCAACACTACTTTTTAATCAGTACTTGAACTCTAAGCTTAAGGAAAAGATAGCAGTTACTAGAAGGCTTGCTATAAACAATAATAATATTATAAACTAACTTCAAAGACATTTGAAACATCCACATCCTAACTTCTGATTAGAACTCTAACCACATCTAGATGTACTTTCACATCTGTGATTATTTGCACACAGATTAACCTCTTGTGTTTCACTTTCTAGTAATTTGTTATTTAGACTTCTAGTTATCCTATATCCTAAAAACTGTCTCTATAATGTCTTCTTAGTTATCTTCTATACTACTACTGTCTTAATCACAGTTCTAACTACAAACTTAGTATATAAAACTAGTAAATACCCTATAGTTTCCAGTTTGGAAATTAACTAAAAATTTGACTAAGTATTTCCAGGACTTTCTTTTGGCTAATTCATGATTCTCCAAAATTACAACCATATAATAAGTAGTGGGCACAATATACAAGTTGAGGCCAAGATTATTATCCAAAATCACATTGCCTATCTATAAATAAGCCTTCAAGCTTGATCTGTAACCTAGGTACTTACCCAAACTCAAGGATTTTTCCTATCTGTTTTCCAGATAAGCTTTCATACTTGATCTAGCCTCTTTTTCTGTGTAACTAATCACAGATATCTACTTAAAGTGAGTTTTGCCCTACTTTTCATCTATCAACTTAATAAGTAACCAAATCTAGACTGTTGTTTAAACATACTCATTGTTTAATTGAGTAGTATTGAAGTAGCATACTTATACTCTTTTGTGTAGAAGACTTGTGCTGCAGGTCTATTGTGACTTATGCATATAGAGTAATAATGTTCTCTAGTAAAGAGATATCTTATTATAACTTAAGTCTTAAGGTTAAGATAAAAGCATACTCTTATATTGAGTAACACAAGAAAACTTGATAAATTTCCCAGTATAAGCTAGTCTACTTTATATATTACAGACCATAGTCTGTGTGCACACTACAGCTAACCTACTCTAAAGTCTATATGCTTTCTATAAAGCTAATATATTGTTGCCATATTATATGATATTACCTATTCCAGAATTTTTTATAACCTTTTCTGTATCATATAATTGTGTGATTGTGATTGTAACAGATATCATGCCTTCATTACACTTTGTGAAATATATGACTATCATATATGATATCATATTATATCTTTTATCTAAGTTCAAAATAAAGAAAAGTGAAAATGAAAACTAAAAATAAAATAAAAAAGAAAGAAAATAATAAAACCAAGTCTAATATTCACAACTCTAATACATTTAGTACAGAAATTCTCTTCTTAGAGATATTAGAATATATAATTCAATTAGGGTGTTAGTTAGTAAGGTTATAGATAAGTAGTTAGTAGATAATATAAGGTAGGACTAGTTAAAGGCCTATTAGTATTGATAACTTTCCTCTCCTCATCCTACTACTACTAATTTCTATTCCAATATCAATATTAATATCCACCAATTCACTACTATCTTATTATATGAGTCAATACAATTCAATAGAGTAGTTGCAGCTTCTAATAAAATAACAAGCAGAATAACTAGTAGTATTACAAGTACAGCTAGTTACTAGGCTAGAAAAGATGGAAAGGAAAGTGAAAGCAGCTTTAAGACTCAAATATAGATTTCAACTAGAGATAGCCAAGCTACTCTTGTTTGATAGAGATTTAGAAAAAGTAATAGGATTTGTAATAGCATATAGAGAAGATTAGTATATATTTAAAAGAAAAATATACTAGAGAATCTAGAGCTGGAGGATTAGAAGTTTGCATCTGTAGGAAAGTTGTTAGTAGTATTAAAGAGAGAGTCTAGGGAAGGAGATAACAAGTCAGCAAAAGTAGCAGAGTTCAAGCAGATAAAACAAGATTCTTGGACTATAAATAAATTTGCCCAGATGTTCAAGTAAGTAGCAAGAGGTAACAGATATGAAGGTTAGGCATTAGTTAAAGAATTCAAAAGGGAAATGAACAGTGTTATCAGGTGTAAGCTAATTGTTAGAATAACTGGGTAAAGACTACAGTGATAATGCAGAGATTATGACTCCAGAGAAAATATATATTGTTTAGATGACTAAGTATACAACTCACCTCTAGGGAAATTCTAAGAGAATAGAATGGAGTTTTTCAGAGATAACAGCTACTCTAAGTACCTAAGGGTCTATTCTAATTAAGTGAAACATTAGATGGAACATTTAGTCACTTAAGTACAGAATAATAATGCCAGATGGTTAGATACCTTGATGGAATGTTTCTAGATGGCAAAGGCTCATTGGTTGGTGACCATTAGTAGTGTGTTAAGAATTAGGAGGGAGTGTATAAGGGTCTAATAATGTTGTAGTGGGAATATTAGTGTATGGCTTAGAAGACAAGATAACTATAGGAATGATTTGAACTTCAGCAGATGTTACTGGCTTCAATTTAGGCAAAGTAGAGGGTTCTCTTATACTAATAGAGGCTGAACAATCTCCAAAAGACATTGAGAAATAGTATGAGAGAGCAATGAATTTGAATAGGTACTAGAGAGAGTAAGAGAAAAGAGGAGACTGAGAGGTAGAAGAGAGACTCAAGTACCAAGATCAAATATACTAGCAACTGCTAGAGAAGTATAATAGCAAACAATTGTCATAGTCCCAAGTCTAGTCAAGAAGACAAGTATTTCAGTAAACATTAACAGGATCTGTATTAACAAAGAGAGTAGAGAAGACAAATATGATAATGGTAAATCTGCTATAGTAGTAAGTAGTGTTTGTGCTAAGGCATGACTCATATGCTATGAAAGTGGATTGGGGGAAGAACTGTTACAACTGTAGAGAGTTTAGATATATTGCAAGATATTGTAGAAATCAGAGTTTTTTAGAACAGAGAAGAAGAATGGAATATGAGAACAATTATAATATGGATAATTTAAAAGAGAAGGAAAATCTAGTAGCTCTCAACTAAGTTTTAGCTATAACAAGTTCATAATGCTTAGTAGTAAAGTAGTGGATGATATATTCAGATACAACTTGAATGAGAACTTGCTAAGAGAATTAATAGTAAAGATTTAACTTATAAGAATTGACATTCAAGAAAGAGTAACTGTGGAGATATTACTGAATAGTAGAGTAACAGATTTAGTTATAAGCTTAGAGTTTACAAGAAAGCAGGAATTTAAGTTGAAGAAAATTGAAAAACTAATATATATAAGGAATGTAAACAGTACATTTAAAAAGAAAGGGCCAATAGAACATATAGTAGAGATAAATATATCTTACAAAGATCATAGAAAAAAACAGAGGTTGATGTGATAGAAGAATAAAAGTGAAATGTGATCTTAGAAATGCTGTAGCTTGCTTACCACAATCTTGAGATCAACTGGAGGATAGAGGAAGTAAAGATAATAAGATATTCTGAGAAATATGGAAGATAGTAGAAATTAAAGTAGAGAAAATCAGAGTAGTAAAAACAAAAGAAAAAAGAAAAAAAGAGCAAGAGGTAAGAAGAGAAAGAAAAAACCACAACAAGGGAAAGATAATAGAAATAAAAGTAAAAAGAGTAATATAAGAATAGAAGATTTAGGATAAAGAATAAGAAATAGAGAGATCAGAGAAAGAAATTAAGAAATTAGTTCTTCCAAGATTCTATAGGTAGATTCATATCTTTAGAAAGAAAGTGAGTAAAAGAATGATAACAAATCTTGTATAATGCTACAATTCAAAGGTCTTAGAGTGGGTTAATGAAGAGAAACCTTGTATTCAGGTTAAATACAAGAGAACTCAATAGAGAACTCTGTATAGGATTGTCTGCCTTATATACTGAGATCCTATGGTCTGTGCTACTCTACTTCTAGCCTACCCTAAACAGCCATGTATTTGCCTTAAAGTCAACATGTATTATACATGTTATATAATATTATTCTTCTAGAACCTTCTATGTCCTTCCAATGTGACATGTGATCATGTGACTGATGTGTGACAATTTGTAACAGTGTGATGTCACACTAACTCTAACCCTAAGTTTCCAAAATAGAAATGAAAAAGAAATTAGAATCCATTGTCTTCAACTCTGACATTATCCTACTTTAAGATTTCTCCTCTGAAGAAACTGACTTTTATTTTTGCTAGTTCCTCTCTAACTTTCTTAAGTACTCCTCCTCAAATTTTCCATCATTCCACCCATACAATATCTTTGCTATATACTTCTTTAGTAACTCCTGTCTTCTAAAGTCTCTTTCTTTTGCTATATCTAGTTTCTCTTGCCTTCTTACTTCAGCATTCATCCTTCCTTTGAACTTCTCCACAATCTCCTTTGCATTTTCTAGATCCTCCTCTTTTTCATATGAGTCATGTTCTACTGTAAACCCCTTCCATCACACCAAATACTTTACTACCCCTCTTATTTTTCATTTATTTAAAATTTTCTCCACCTCCTATTCTTTGACTCCCTCTACTTCCACTGGTTTCACTTCCTCTGCTTTCTGTCCCTCCACTTGTTCTCTATATCATACTATTTTACTAATGTTCACTACTGGATAAATCCTCATTAAAGTTGGCAATTGTAATTTAACCATATTAGTAGACACTATTTTCTCAATGATGTATGGGCTGACATATTGGTCTACTAACTTCTTCACCAGTCATTCCTTGAACACCAAATCTTTTATACTCAACATTACCATATCTCCTACTTTCCATACTTTTGCATCTTTCCTCTCTCTATCTACCTGTCTCTTCATCTCTTCCTATGCTTTCATCAATGTTGCCCCTATCTCTTTCTGTACTCTCCTCATTCTCTCCACAAACTCTGTTGCTTTCTCCATCTTCCCTTTTCTCCTTAAGTCTACTCCCATTCTCATCTTTCTTCTGTAATTTTCCATGAACAGAGATACTTTAGTTGTTGAATGTGTCTTGTTGTTAATTACAAACTCAGCTGATGCTAACCATTCTGGCCAATTCTTCTGCCTATGATTAACAAAGAACCATAAGTACTATTCCAACTCTTAGTTCATTCATTCTGTCTACCCATCTATTTGTAGGCAATATGACATTGATAGCTTTGTTTCAATTCCCAACATTCTATTCAACTCCTTTGTCATCTCTGCTACAAACTGTGGTCCTCTATTTGGCACTATACTCTCTAGCAACCTATGCAACTTTCACACATTATTCCTAAATAACCTCGCTAATTCTTTTACTGATGTTTCTTCTGTTGTTGCCATAAAATGAGTCATCTTGAACAACCTATTCTAGATGACTAGGATCACATCCTTCCCAGCCACTACCAGTAACTTCATGATGAAGTCTACTATTAGATGAGTTCACGATCTCTCTAGCATCTTACTCAACTTTAGCTTCTCCACTGGTACCTCCATCCTATTCTTCATTCTCTAACATATATTGTATCCCTCTACATATCTTCCTACATCTTTTGTCACTCCCAGCCACCAATAATTTCTTGTCACTAACACTGTTGTCTTCCACTTTTCTTCATGTCTTGCTACTGGTATATCATGATGCAACTGGATTATCTCTATTCTTAATATCTTATTCTTTGGCACATACATCTTTCCCTCTTTCAACACTGAATCTCCTTCCAACTGCTATTTTTCTCCTCTTATTATCTTTACTCCCACCTTTTTCATCTCTTCCACTACTCTAACTATCTCTCTGTTCTTACCCCTAGCTTTTTTTATTTTTTCTATTATATCTACCTCAGATCCTTCTATTACTACTTCATGTAAGCTACATAACCAACAGTTCTTAATAAATATTTGATTGTTATTATCTTTTTCTACTTCTACTTTCCAGTCCAGTCTCCTACTAAGTCTATCTATCTTCCCCATTTTTGTTCCTGGCACATGATTCAAAGTGAAATCAAACCTTGACAAATATAAGGCCCAATGAGCCTGTCTTTGATTCAACTTCTGTACTTTCATAAAGTATTCCAAATTCTTATAGTTAGTCCAGACCTTGAACTTATACTTAGTATCTTCTAATAAATGCTGCTAATTTTCTAGTTCTCTGATTACTGCTAATATCTCTTTGTTATATATCCTGTAGTTTCTCTTAGTCTCATTTAGAGATTATGAGAGGAAAGCTACTGGCCTTTACTTCCTATCTTTACACTCCATAGATAATACTCCTACTATTGCATAATCTGACATATCTACTTCCATTCTCATTTTTTTTATCTAGATCTGATACTGCTAATACTAGTTCTTTTGTAAAAATCTCCTTCAGCTCCCCAAATGCCTTATCCTACTTCTACATCCAATCCCACTTCTAATCATTCTTTACCATCTCATGCAAAGATTTAACTACAGATGCAAAATCCTTGATAAATTGATAATAGTAATTTTCCAATTCTAAAAACTTTTATACATTCTTGATACACTTTGGCATCAGCCAGTCTAACACTCCCTTCACTTTTTCTTCCTCCATCTTTATACTCTTTGGTCCTATTACAACTCTCAAAAATCTTACTTCTCTAACTTTCCACTTATACTTCTCCAGTTTCACATATAAATCATTCTCCACTAATCTCCTTACTACTTCTTCTACCAACTTATTATATTTCTCTTCTCCATCTATCCCAATAATTACATCATCAATAAAACTTGCCACTTTCCCAGTATTGGTGAAATTCTATAAAATCTCATTCATTATAGTCTAAAACATTGCCAGTGAGTTCGTTAGTCCAAAGAACATCACAGTTGGTTTGAATAATCCTTCTGGGTAGTGAATACCACCTTTCACTCATCTCTTTTGTTTATTCTAACATTATTATATCTCCATCTTAAGTCTATTTTAGTAAATACTTTTTTTGTACCTATGTTTTCTACAATATCTGAAATTAAAGATAAAGGATAATTATTTTTAACAGTCCACTTGTTAAGATATCTATAGTCCTGAACCATTCTTTTCTTGCCATTCTTTTTTCCTACAAAGAACACTGGTGCCATTTGAGGCAATTTTGAGAGTCTTATATACTCTTTCCTTAATTGTTTAGAGATGAACTCATGCATCTCCTCCCTTTCTTCTCTTGACAACAGATATATCTTCCCCTTCCTCAGTACAAACACTTTCTTTATATCTATTATATGGTCCTATAGCTTTTTAGTGGGCATCCATTCACTGGCTTTTTTGTTAAAAACATGAATTCACTTCTGAAATCTTTCTGAAACCAACTTTTTTGCTTCTGCTTCTGACTTTGCCACTTCCTCTTCCTCATCCCAAATCTCCCACTCTTCTGCTATCTTTTGTACTTTTATCTTCTTTGGTTTTTTTTTCTTTTTCTTTTCCTTCTTTTTCTTTTCCTTTCTCACATATCTTTTCTTTCCTTCTTCTTCTTTCTTCTACTTCTGCCATCCTGACTTCCCCTACTTTGGCCTCAATTACTTTCTACATTCTTCTAGACACCTCATCATCTTCACTTTCCCAGTTCTTCAGTTAATTTCAGGATTGTGACAAGCTAGCCATGATATTCCCAAAATTACATTCTACTTCTAACCTCCTATCACATCTATCTCCATTCTCTCTCTGTGTTCTTGATGATAGATATTAACCTCCACAGTATTTTCTATTAGCCCTTCTTTATTTAACATTCCATCCATATTTCTTACATAAATTGGTCTTTCTATTTTCTTCAACTTGAACCCCTGCTTTCTTGTAAACTCTGAACTCATCACTAGTCCTGTAGCCCTACTATCCAACAACGCTTCCACTATTACTCCTTCCTGCATATCTATTCTTTCTAACCCTATTTTCACTGTGACCTCTCTTAACATGTCTCTATTGTCAAGATTGTATGCAGATATATTATCCACTACTCTAGAGAGCATTACAAACCTATTATTTTTGAGACCTAGTCAAGGACTACTAGATCTCTCTTCTCATTTAAATTTCTTTGTCCATTATTTTCCTCAATTATTAATCTCTGCCCATATTCCAGTCTCTTTCCATCTCCAATTCTGTTTCCTGTTCCCCTATTCCTACAATTTCTTGCTAAGTGTTTAAATTCCCCACAATTATAACAGTTCTGATTCTCTCTTTTATTCACATCCATAGCATATGGGTTTCATTGAGCAACCCCTACCCTCTATTGACAGTATACCATCACCATATTTGTCCTCTCTACTCCTTCCATTGGAGCAGACCTTGTTGGAGTCTACTGTTGAGGCATTTTCTACCTCCTTGGCCATACTTGAGGCCATGGTAATTGTTGCTGTTGTGTCTCATTGTTATTTTATCTTGGAGCTGGTGTCCTATTATCTTTCCTTCCCCTCAATCTTTCTTCCTCTCTCTTGATTTCTCTCCAATTCTTATCTAAAGCTATAGCCCAATTGTTACAATCAATGCCTCCTGGAGGTAGCATGGAGAAAGGCAAAGGATATGATGATATAATCAGCTGTGCCATAGATGGTCTCAGTCAGTGTCTCATATAATAAGTGCTATAACCTTGCTTCATCCTTAATATCTCCTCATGTTATTTGCCTCATGTATTACACATTGAACTAATCTTGACCTATATATATAGTGTAGATACTATCCTGTATCCTTACGCTTTACTACTTTTATAAATTCCTTAACTCCTCTCAAGTCTTTGCTTAAGTACAATCTAAGCTCTAGCTTAAGATCATAACATTTGGTAAAGCATTGATGAGCTCACCTTGTAAGAGAGGTGTATACAAATGATACTAGACAGAGTTATCTGTCAGAAACAAAACACATGTAGTGTAAACTACAAAGAGAAACCAAGATGAGTTCTAGAAGGACAAACAATATCAAGGCATTGTCAGAGCGACTAGGATCTTTAAGGATCACAGAAGAAGCCTCAAGCAAAGACAAACAAATAGACACAGAGATGTCCATAGCACCAGAACCAACAGTTAATAAACTAGCAGGAATACCAAGAAACATAGTACTAGACCTAGGGTGGTTTGATAGTGACCAAACAAAATTTGAAGACTGGTGGAGGGGAATTAGGTTATTTCTTAAGAGCAATAGAGTCACAGGAACAGATGATAGGATTACAGCAATCCTAGCTTACCTCAGAAGAGATGTAGCAGGAATTTATGCACAGAAGAAGCTCAACAAGCTAGACAAAGAAACTGATACCCAGAATTGGGAAGAATTTGTCTGTGAAATCAAGAATACATTCAGTGACAAGACAAAGGCAGCAGATGTCAAATAAAAGATAGAGATATTCAAGCAAGGGAAGAAGAACACTGCAGACTTCATGATTGAGTTTGACACATTAGCCACAAAGGCAGACACAGATGAGCTATACACTATGCCATCTTTTTATTGAAGAAAAACATACAACAGGACATTATCAAGACAATCTTAGGATATCCACCTATAGCCATGCCAGAGTCACTCAAGGAGTGGAAGATAGCGATAATATCAGTTGGACAAGGATATAAGTTCACAGATGGATGCTATGATTACAAGACAGATACTAGAACAACATATAGAGGACAAGGACAACCAATGGACAATGGAAGGTCCAATAATAACTTCAAAGATGGAAAGCCAAAGTACTTTAACTGCAACAAGTATGGACATATAGTGAAGGAATGCTGAGCAAAGAAGAAAGAATGAGAAACCAGAAAGTGTTTCAAATGTGACAAGGAAGGACACATCGCCAAAGACTGCAAAGGGAAGCAGATAATGAAGAATAGAAAGGTCCAAGAAGAATCAGACAATGAAGATAATAAGAAAGAGGAGGGTTTTGGTGACAATCTCAAGTAGGCATGGTACAAGAGATCTCCCATGTAAATTCCCATAACAAATATTTATTCCAAATTGCCAAAGCAGTGAAGGAAAAAGGGGATTAAATGTATAAGCAGAAGTGAAGACAAAGAACAGAAAGAAACTCAAGGTCAAGACATTGGTAGACTTCAGATGTACATATATAGGAATTGACAAATAACTGGTCAAAGACAAAAGAATCCAGACAAAGCTGGTAAACTTCTCATTTGAAGTTTTCAACACAGATAGAATGAAGAATGGAGAGATGACCAGAGTAGCACCTCTAGAAATTGAAATCAATAGCCACAAGGAACAGTTAGAAGCAGTTGTAATGAACTTAGATAAGACAGACATGTTTTTGGGTCATGACTGGCTAGTCAAACACAATCCAGAAGTCAATTGGAAAAATGGCACTATCAAGTTTACAAGATGTCCAGGACAGTATACAATGAAACATGAGAATATTAGGTTCAAAACTAGGAGGACAAAGGACAAGGATACTATGGAACAGGACAATGGCAAAATCAGCAAAGAACCAGACAAGACAAACCCAGAGAACTTACCAGACTATATTCAACCCTTTACACATTTGTTCAGCAAGAAGAAATTCAAAAAACTACCAGAAAGACATGAATGAGATTATAAAATAAATCTCATAGAAGAAGCTCTAAAGAAACTAAATACTAAGGCATATGCAATGACAGTAAAGAAAGAAGCTTTGAATCAATAGTTGGACAAACAGCTTAAAGCAGGTCTAATAGTAGAATCAAAGTCAAGATATACAGCACTATACTTTTATATTCCAAAGAAAGACAGTTCATTATGGCTGGTTCAAGACTATAGAAAGCTCAATTAGATTATGATAAAAGACAAGATACCATTGCTGTTATAAGATGAGAGTATGGACAGACTTTGGCTAGGGTTAGGGTTAGCTGGACATAGATAAGTAATTAATTATTAGTCTACAATGGAAGAAGAGTATGTGATCTGGAAGTCATATGGAATAGTCTAGATCAGAGTTAGGGTTAGGAGTGATGTCAAGGAACATGAGTTCCTCATGGTGTACACATGGTGCACACATGGTGACAGAGATTAAAGAGTATGACATTAGGGCACATGGATATGGCATGATGGCCTTGAGGTAGAAGCATAGTGGATGAGTAATAGAATATGAGGTAGATATATTGTTGTAACACAGACTATCTTGTATTTATATAAATAGAGGAGCAATACAGCGAGGGCTCCTTGTCAAGTTCCTTTGTAATCCCCACTACTAGATAGCCTACTGAGAGCTTTGCTGAAGCTAGCATATCACAAGTGCTGTTCCAGTAAGTGGTTGCTACAACAATTGCCTCTAATCAGAGAGGTGATTGACAAACTTAAGGAGGTAAAATACTTTAACAAATTGAACCTGATTTGGGGATACAACAATGTCCAAATCAAGAAAAGGGATGAATGAAAAGCTGCGTTCTAACCAACAAGGGATTATTCAAGCTATAGGTCATATATTTTGGATTATACAACTCACCAGAAACATTCTAAAGGATAATGAATAGTATTTTCCAAAAGTTACTTCACAAGGAAGTGTTAGCAAACTACATAGATGACTTTGTGATACCAGCTAAAACCATGGAAGAACTAGAAGAAAGGATGATCAGATTTCTAAAGATAGCTGAAAAGCACAACTTATGTTTCAAGAGGTCAAAATGTGATTTTAATATGAAGGAAATCCCTATCCTAGAAGTTATTATAGGGAAAGGGCAGATCAAGATGGAATAAGAGAAGATAAAGGCAGTAAAGGAATGGAAGACACCAACAAAGGTCAAAGATGTAGAAAGCTTCCTAGGGCTCACAAATTTCTACTAACAGTTCATCCAAAACTTCAGTTACATGGCAAAACTCTTGAACAAACTAAAGGGCAAGAAGGATTGGAAATGGGAAGGAGAACATCAGAAAGCATTTGAAGAACTTAAAGAGAAGATAACAAGTCAACCGGTACTAGCCTTACCCAGAAGAAAAGGAAAATTCAGAGTAGAAACAGATACATTAGAACATGCTATAAGAGAAGTACTATTCCAAGAACAAGATGGGAAATGGAAACCGATAGTATTTTTATCAAGGACAATGCAACCAGCAGAAAGGAACTACAAAATCTACGACAAAGAGCTACTAGCAATAGTAGAGGCTCTAGTCAAGTAGAGACAGTACTTACTCAATACAGTGGAAACATTCAAAATCTGGATAGACCACAAAAACTTGAAGTATTTCTAAGAATCTCACAAGCTAAATGGGAGACAAGCAAGATGGTATTTGAAGCTACAAGATTATGACTTCACACTATGACACATTCCAGGGAAAACAAACACTAAAGCAGATATTCTTTCAAGAAAAGATCAAATTAACACAAAGGAAGACAACAAAGATGTGCAACTTCTAAAGGAAGAAATGTGGTTAAGAAGAACAACAGCCAAAATTACTATGATAAGAAGAAAGACGACAGCAGAAGAATGTGACATACTCAGGAAAATCTGGAAAAGCAACACCAGAGAAAAAGAGGTGGTCCAAGCATTGGAGAAACAAGACAGATTAACATAGAAAGAAGATGGAGTGGTTTACATGGAAGGAAGAATCTATGTTCCAAACAACAAGAGGATTAGAGAGGAAATTCTAAAAGAAAATCATGACTCAGTGGATGTAGGACATCCAGGACAACACAGGATGCTGGAATTACTCAAGAGAACTTACTGGTAGCCAGGACTAAAAGAAGATATTAAGAAATATGTCCAGGGATGCTTTAAATGCCAACAGAACAAAGTTCAACACCAAAGGAAGACAGGAGAATTACATCTACTGGAAATACCATAAGAACCATGGCAGGAGATTAGCATGGACATCATTAGGCCCTTATCAAGATCAAATGGAATAGATGCCATAGTGGTTATTGTAGACCAATTCACAAAGATAATCCGATTAAAGGCAACAACAACAAATATATCATCAGAAGGAATTGCAAAAATCTATAGGGATGACATATGGAAACTACACAGAGTACCTAAGAAGATTCTCAGTGACAGAGGACCACAATTCGCATCAAAGTTCATGGAGGAATTCACAAAAGCGCTAGGAACAATGAGATAACTATCAATGGCATACCATCCTCAAACAGATGGTCAAACAGAACAAATAAACCAGGAGATAGGAACATTCTTATGGCACTATATAAATTACCAACAGGACAACTAGATGGATTGGTTAGCTGCAGTGGAGTTTCAGTATAATGACAAGAAACATATAGCAACTGAAAGGACACCATTTGAATTAAACTTCAGAAGACACTCTTGGAAAGGAAACCTCATGGTTCAAACAGGGATTTCATGAGTAGAAGAATTCTTAATTGGAATACAGAAGAGCTGGGAACAGGTAAGAAAAACAATGGAGAAAGCACAAGGAAACATGAAAAGGCAATTCAACAAGAAAAGAATGAACCCTCAAGGATTGAAGGTTGGTGACTATGTGTGGCTGGAAAACAAGAATATCCACTTGAATTGACCCTCAAAGAAGTTGGATAACAAAAGATACAGGCCTTTTAGAATTTCAAAGGACATTGGCTTAGGAGCTTTTTAACTAGAACTTCCAGAAGGATGGATGATTCATAATGTCTTCAACAAGGACTTGGTGACACAATGTGTGGAGCTGAAGTTCAAAGGACAACATGAAGATCCAGCACCTCTACCAATGATTATTAATGAAAAAGAAGAATATGAAGTGGAAGAAGTCAGAAAGTATAGGAAACGTGGAAGAGGAACATAATACCTGGTACACTGGAAGGGCTACAGTGATGAACATGACCAATGGATAGCAGAAATGAGGTTGCCTCATGCAAAAGAGGCAATTAAAGACTATTGGACAAGAGTTTTGAGTAGAAATCTATAAAGAGGGGGGTAAAATCCCATTTTAACAGCTCCAAGAAATCACTTGAATTCTAAAAGCACTTATACAATATCTTCTCAAATTTCTAACAACAACAACAACAACTACACTACGGCACCTACATTCTCAAACCCCTATATTTCCAAAAAATTGAATAATATGGACTGAGCACAAGTTATGAAGAGAGAAAGAGAAGATTGGTCGAGACTGTATCACAAGATGTTGAAGGGATTGGAGATGATGATAGATGTACAAAGGATGGTGAAAGATATCAAAAAACTAGCAGAAGAAGCTAACACAATGATAATGGAGGTAGAAGGTTCAGTTTTAATGGCAAGTATCAACAACTAAGTCACAAACACCACAAATATCACCCAAATATTGGAAGACCTTCGATATCTAGTTCAAAGCAACATAGACAAATAGGCTTTTCAGATCCAGAGGATGTTAGCTGATGAATTGGACCAATATAAAGAAAAAGGCAACAGATATGTGGATAACAATATTCAAGAAATACAGGAGATATATATGGAAGAAGAAAAGAAAGAAGGGAAAGGAATAGTCAAAGATGAAGAAGTAATACTGGTCAAGCCATACGAGGTATCCATGACAACATCATCATCATCAAGAATGAGTTTCATAATAGATGAAATCAAAAACCTCCTCAAATACATGAAGTTTGTATGAAACCCATTGCAAACACAAATATTCAGACCACTACTCTACTACCAAACCCTCAAATCCAGAGGAGAACAAGATCCTACATTCTGGAAAGAAGTGGCAATAGCATTCTTGGAAAAGAAACATAATATGGAAATATCAAGAAACAGATATCAAATCCCTATGTTCCAAGGAGGTCCACTACACAAACTCTACTTCATAGCAATCAACAACATAGAACAAATCATTATAGGCCCTAGCAAAAAGATAGTGGCTATACATATGGTAGGAGAATTAGTGGTTATAGTTTGATTCATGGGGATATGAATGCTAAAATGGGGGTATTGTTACAATTGATGCCTCCTGGAGGTAGCATGGAGAAGGGCAAAGGGTATAACAACACAATCAGCTATGCCATAAGTAGTCTCAGTTAGCACCTCATGTAGTAAGTGCCACAACCTTGCTTTATTCTTAATGTCTTCTTGTGTTATTCACGTTATGTATTACACATTGAACTACTCTTGACCTATATATAGTGTAGATACTATCCTGTATTCTTATGCTTTACCACTTCTATAAATTCCTTAACTTCTCTCAAGTCTTTGCCTAAGTGCAACCTGAGCTCTAGCTTAAGGTCGTAACATCAATCATACTATTGCTTGATTGAGCTGGGTTAGCATTCAACTTCCATTAAGTTTTGTTTTATTGCTCCATTCATCTCTCTTTTGAACTCTTCCACCAATAGTCTTCTTTTGTATCTACTATTTCTAGCTGCTCTTCTGAACTCTTGTAAAAATTCTTCCATTATCTTACTTTCTTTCTCTAACCTCTTCAGCTCTACTATATTTATTGATTCTTCATTCCCTTCTTCAAACTCTTTTCTTATATCTGCCAAAAATTCCCCTATAGTCTCATATTTTAATAATTCTCTCTCTAAATCTTCCAATATGTTTTCCTTTCACATATTTGTCAATCCTCTCTGCATGTATGACAATATCCACTGAATCTGTTTCTCCACTGCTACTCCCCTCATCTTTATTCTTATATATAGTTTGCATACTGTTACAAATCTAGAGACCTTTGATGAGGTTCCATCAAATACTTGTGGCCTTGCCACTTCTATGCTTGTTGCTACTGCTGCTGCTCTGTCTCCTCTTTCTGTCTCCTATACCACTACCAATACTGCAATCTGCTCTTGAAGCTGTCTTATAATGGTTGAGTAGTCAGGTTGACTCATTATATATGGTAGTAGTGGTGATAGTAGTAGTGATAGTAATATAAGGGGTGGTGGGGTGGGTTGTGATAACTGCTAAGCCAAAAGAACTGATCCTGTACTAGACTTGGTTTCTAACCCATATTCTGACTCCAACATTTCTTCTGTAAGTACTAGTGAGCCCTCTTCTTGTCCCACCTTATACCATCTACTGACTATCTTTTACTAGTCTAAGAGAAGAGTATATGATTTTGGTCTAAGAAGACTATTCTACTCTAAGCAAGACCTTAAGTATGCCTGCTATTCTTCTATATAGATATCTTACAAGGGAAGATATAGCACAGAGCTGTTAAGTGAAACAGTATATATCACATCCACAAAAGATAATATGTTTGAAGTATATCAGTGGGCTTTGATACAAACAAACAGCTAGGCTTTTCCTGTCTAACTAGTATACCTCTTATGCCTAGGGTCTGGCAATTCTTCTTGACTAAAGGGTGGTGTTACCCTTCAGTCAAGGATGATGAGAGAATAATTAGAATATAAGAGGGTTCTGTGCTAGACAGTCTTAGAAAGAAGAATTAAGTTCTAATGTTATAATTCAAAGGCCTTAGAGTAGGTCAATAAAGAAAAACCTTGTATTTGTTATGGTGTGCTGGTGTTATATACAAGTTCACCTATCTAGAAATTACATCTCTATAGTGATATCATCTCCCAATTATACAAGCCTATCTTTCTCGCAACACACCTTATAGCAGTGCTATAACCATCTGGGTATTCTGTCTTTCATAGCAGAAATATTCCTATTCAACTCAGTCTTCCATAATAGAGTTACTCCTGTCAGTGTCTCAACACTGAAACCTTTGCTCAAGGTAATAGGAGCCATACTACTGAAACTCTGAGCATTTCCTATAGTAGGAACTCATATATAAGACTAGTAGTTACACTATAATTTACTAGTCTGATAATTGACAAAGATAACTTCTTATTGAACTTGATCTTCGGTGTTTAATGATGATATACCAAATCAGTACTTACTTCTATCTCAGACTTCTTCCTATTCTCTAAAATTGCAACCATGTGGCAGACAGATGGTGCTGCACATAAGCTAAAGCTAAGGTTGTTCCATGAGTCTATATATCTCTGAGTCCATCTTGTGGACTTTCACCCCAGTGTGAACTGTGCCTGACAGCTAGGACACTAATATTTTTCTTGATTTTATATTTCTTTTCTTTTGATTTTTCTTTTCTTTTTATTAACAATGAAGAGGCATGTAACTGTGGTCACATGACATATCACATAATGTAATGTCATAAGCCTAGAATAAACTAGAGTAGACTAAATGGATGATATCAAGAAGCATATCAATAGTATATCTACCTCATAGTGTACATATGGTATACTCATGAATGACACATGGACTTTAGGGCAAGGTAAATTAATGTAAGCATGGACTACATGTAAATGATATAAATAGGATAGCAATATAGCAAGAACTCCTTGTTGAGTTCTCTTGTGATTCCCATATTGATAGTCTACTAAGAGCTTTACTTATTTGTGTAATTATTGGACTTTGTGTCTAGTAGTTGCTACAACAGTAGAACTTGACAACCTTCTGAGACTCTGCATCATATGGACTCCTATCTTTTTTCTTTATTCTCTATTCATTCTCGACTGAGGGCAGTATGTCTCAAGTCAGAAAGACATATAGCCAGGCCCTAAGCCTAAGGGGTACACTAACTAGGTAGAGGAAGCTTAGCCAGTTATTTGTATAGTAGCACACTCATATACATCAGTTGTATCACCTTTTGTGGATGTGGTAGATAGTCATATTTATGTAAAAAGCTTGTGTTGTAGGATTTCCTTGTAACCTGTTCACACAGAGCAGCAGTGTTGTCCAGTAAGGAAACATCTAGTTTAGAGATTCCCTTCTTAGGAATAATAGCCAGTGTTCATTAGGGTAGTAGTTAATAGAGCAGTAGACAGGTAGTCAGTAGACAGTATGAGGTTAGGTAAGAAGAATACTGGCTAGTACTTATAGAGAAAAGATTTTTGGGAGGAGACAATACTATTGTTAAGATAACAATGAAGAATTACCACTGTCAAATGACAAGGTAGCAAGAGAAAGATTAGTTTACTGCTGTCAAGGACAAGACAGTGAGAGAGAGAAATTTTTTGTTTAAAGAAGAGATTAGTTTTCAATATGGCAGTGATGAGCATAATAGATTGGAGCAAAATAAATTTGGAAGAGGTAAAAGAAAGATGGGTAAAAAGAAGAAGAGAAAAAGAAAGTAGAAGAGATGAGAGTACAAAAAGAGAAAAAAACAGAGAAAGAGTAGAGGAAACAAGAATTAGGGAATAAAAGAAAAGAAGAAAAGAGAAAGAGAGTAATAGAAGAAAGAAGATGCTTTGTGTATGGAATATTCGGGTATATGGCTTGTTATTGTAGAAACAGAAGAAAAGAGGGATCAGTACAGAAATCCTCAAATAAATTTGAAGTTTTGAGGAATAGAGTGATGAAAAGAGGGGAAAAGAGGGAAAGAGAAACAATAAAGGAGAGAAAGGAAATATTGAAGGAGAAAAAAGCAAAGAAGGGGGTGGAGGTACAAAAAAGAGAAGTAGAAAAAAAGAAAGGAGAAAGAAAAGAGAAGAAATAGAGAAGAAAGAAAAAAAGGAGAAGTCATTGAAGAAGACACAATGGCAAACACTACCACAGCCTCAAGCTGGGAAAAGGAGGCAGAAAGCACCTCAACAGCAAGTAGAGAAAGTAGAGAGGAAGAATATGGAAAGAAATAGAAAGTGTTATAATTGTAGAGGCTTTGGTCATATGACAAGAGACCATAGGAGAATAAAAAGGCAGACAAAGCCAAGATAGCAGAAGAAAAAGTCAGAAGAAGAGACAAAAAAGCAAGAAGTAAAAGGAAAGAAAGAAGAGAAAGTAGAGAAAGAAAAGAAAAAAGAAAAGCAAGAAGAGAAGAAGGAGAAATGAGATATTGGGATAGCAAAAATAGAAGAGGAAGAGATAGTAATAGTGGAAGAGATGAGAGAAGAAGAGGGAGTATTGATGAAGAGAGAGATAGAGCTTGCAAAGTGAGAAGATAGTGTTGAGAAAAGAGAAAAAGAAATAAGAGAAAAAGAAGTGGAGATTAGAAAACAAGAAGATGAAATTTTGAAGAAAGAGAAAGAAACAGCAGAGAGAGAGAAAGTAAGATCAAGAAGAGAGAGGAAAAACTTTTGATAAGAGAAAAAGAATTGAAGAAGGATTTAATAGTCAAGAGAGAAGAAATAACATCTTGAGAAGAGGCAGTGGCAAAAAAAAAAAGAAGAAAGAAAAAGAAGAAGCTGAGAGAGGAATAGAAGTAGGAGAATCAACAGATATATGGAAGAAAAATGTTAGTATCCTAGCATACTATAACAGTATTTGGGTTAAATACAAAAGAACTCAATAGAGAACTCTGTACAGGATTGTCTGCCTTATATACTGAGATCCTATGGTCTGTGCTACTCTACTTCTAGCCTACCCTAAATAGCCATGTATTTGTCTTAAGGTCAACATATATTATACATGTTATATGACATTATCCTTCCAGAACCTTCTATGTCCTTCCAATATAACATGTGATTATGTGATTAATATATGACAATTTGTAACAGTGTGATATCACACTAACTCTAACCCTAAGTTCCCAAAATAGAAAATGAAAAAAATAAAATAGAAATAAAAAAGAAATAAAAAATAATTAAAATCTGCTATTTTTAACTCTGACATATAGGGTTTACATAAGAAAAATTGATAAAGTTCTTGTTATATACTAGTCTATCTTATATACTACAGACCATAGTCTATATACACAACAACTATACTATAAAGTTTATATGCTTTCTATATATGACTATAACAGGTATTATACTTTGTTGTAATATGTAATATCATACTAAACCCTAATCCTATGTCCTAAATATGAAAATAAATAAAATGAAAATAAAATAAAAACCAAGTTTACTATCTTCAATTCTAATAGAAAGAGTTTATACCAAGGAAGAAAAAGATGTATCTATTGTTAAGAGAAGAAAGAGAGAAGATATATAAGTTTATAGATAAACAATTGAGAAAAGGATATACCAGACTCTCTAAAATAACACTCATGTTCTTTGTAAGAAAGAAGAATAGTAGAAAGTATATAGTATAAAACTATAGATGCTTGAATAAATAGACAATTAAAAATAACTATTCTTTGTCTTTGATTTTGGATATTATAAAATATTAGTACAAAGAAAGTATTTACTAAATTAAATTTACAATAAAGCTATAATAATATATGGATAAAAGAGAAAGACAAGTAAAAGGCAGTATTTACAACTCTAGAGGAGTTTTTCAAACTTCAGTAATATTCTTTAGGCTTACTAACTCTCCAGCAATATTTCAAATAATAATGAATGAGGTTCTACAGAACTTAATCAATACTAGGGAAGTGGTGGGTTTTATTAACAATGTGATTGTGGAAATAGAAAAAGAAAAGAAATATAATAAGGTGGTAGAGAAAGTAATAAAAAGATTAGTAGAAAATGACCTATATTATAAAAAGACTTATTCTTCTAGAGCTTTTCTCTTTTGTATTTTTCAGTTAATCTATGTTCTGTGACTCTTTTTAGTATTTGCACTCATCTACTAATTATCTTTCCTATGCTCTAGATTTCTTTAAGCTACATACAAACATTTCTAACTGTCTAGATATATTATCTAACTTTCCTTTCCTGTACTCTCTTACTCTTCCATAGTACTTTGTGGTCTTCTATAGTCTACTATTGTTATCCACATTCATCTGCTTATCTGCTTTCTCATACTCTAGAAGCACTTACTAAGCACTCTGGCTTTCTTTAAATTTAGTCTTTCTATTCTAAAATATTTCTGATTACTTAAGTATTATCATTCTCTTCTTATATAAACAGAATTATGACATATCAGAATAGACTGTTATGGAACACTAACATTTTTCTTTTTCTTTTATTTATTTTTCTTGATTTTATATTTTTTTTCTTTTGTTTTTCTTTTGGACAATGGAGAGGCACATGACACAAAAGTCACATGACAGGTCACATGATATGATATCATAAGCCTAGAACATAGTAGAAGAGTCTAGAAGATGATGTCAGAGTACATGAAGACAATATGGTAGCCTTGAGTAGAAAATGAGGTAGACATGAGGCTGTAGCATGGACATAAGGGCAGGTGTAATTATTAGTAGCACAGACCATATGTACTTTGTATATATAGGACTCTAATTTAGCAGAGACTCCTTGTTGAGTTCTCTTGTAATTTTCTCCACTTGATTGCTTAACTGAGAGCTTTACTGCTTGTGTTATTATTGGACTTTGTGTCTAGTGGTTGCCACAACATAGACCTGCTATTATCTAAAGTAGTTGTTACCTTCAGAAATCTCTATCTTGTTCTGTTAGAATTTCCTAGAGGTTAGTGCATAGTCAATATATATGTAAAATTAGAGAAGTACAAGTGAAAGATAAAAGAAGTAGAGTTTTTAGAAATAGTGATAGGACTGGATAGAATTAAGATGAAGGGAGAAAAGATGAAAGGAGTGTTGAATTAACTAACTCCTCAAGAAATCAAGGATATTATATGACTTATTAAAAAAGAATCAGAGGTGAAATTGAATAGAAAAACAAGAGAAGTTATTTGGAGAGTTAAATGAAAGGTTTACAAAAGAACTTATATTAGTAGCACCAAATTTAGATTTAAAAAATGAAGATGGAAGTAGAAACATTGGAATATGCAATGGAAGGGGTGTTGTTGATAAAATATGAAGATGGACAATACAGGCTAGCAGTATACTTGTCAAAATCTCTTAATGAGACAAAAAGAAACTATGAGATCTATGATAATAAAATGTTAGCAGTGATTAAAAGACTAGAGAATTGGAGGCATTTGTTAGAGGGTACAAAGATCAAGTTCAAGATCTGGACTGACTATAAAAATTTAGAATATTTTATAAGAGTATAGAAACTAAATTGTAGGCAAGTAATATAGGCTCTCTATTTGTTAAGATTTAATTTCACTTTAAAATATATACCAGGAGTGAAGATAGGAAGGGCAGATGGGTTGAGTAAGAAGCTAGATTGAAAAGTAAGAGTAGAAGGATCTGAAGTAGATATAATAGCAAAAGTAGAAACAGCCATATAAAATAATAATAAAGTAGTTATAGTAGCAAAATAAATGAAGAAAAATAGGATAAGAATACTCAGAAACAAAGAGTGGCAAATAAAAGAAAAACTGATGCTAAAAGAAAGAAAGATATATATACCAAAGAATAAGAAATTGAGTACTGAGATCATCTAATTATACTATAATATACTCATAGCTAGGCATGGAGGTAGATAGAAGATGCTGGAAGTAACAAGAGATATAAAAAAATATATGGATGAATACAACTTGTACTAGAGAATAAAGAACAGAATAGAGGCACTGGCAGAAAAGTTAATGGCAAATGAGATACTAGAAAAACTGTAAACATACTTAATAGTAGAATTTATCACTAAGTTACCATTAGTAGTAGGAAAGGACATAATCTTAGCAGTATGTAACAAATTATCCAAAATGACACATTTTGTAGCAACAATAGAAGAGACATCAGTAAAAGACCACAGTTTATAGCAAAGTTGATAAAAGAGTTGAAGAAAATGTTGAGAATTGAAATTACAGTTTTTTGTGGATTATAGGCAGAAGGATTGGCCTGAGTAGCTAGTATCCATAGAGTTTGTGGTAAATAACAAAACTTACTTAGTAACAAAGATATCCTTATTTATAGCAAACTATGAGAGTGAGTTAAAAATAGAAGCAAATATCAGAAGGAAGAGAAAGATAGAGAAAACAATAGAATTTACAAAAAATGAAGAGAATTCAGAAGAAAGCTGAAACAGTACTAAAGAAAGTACAAGAGAAAATAAAGAAATGGGCAAATAGAAAAAGGAAAGAAGCAAAAGTATAGAAGAAAGAAAACAGAGTAATGCTGAATATAAAAGACTTGGTGTTTAAGGAGTGACCAGCAAAGAAATTAGTGGACCAATATATAAGTCCATATATTATTGAAGAGGTAATATCTACTATTGCAGTTAAACTAAAACTACCAACTACAATGAGAATTCACCTAGTTATAAATGTAGGCCAGGTAGTGAGATACTGAGAACTAGTAAAAGGCAAAGAGTAAAAGTTGATAGAGTGTTACAGCCTAAACTCTAAGCTATGTCTATTCTCAATATAATTATTTTAGCATCAAAACTCTGTAGTTATTTGTATTAAAACTCCACTAATGTTTTTGTCTTTTATAATAGATTTATTTTCATCCAAAACTCTGTGGGTATTTGGCTTTATTTGCATCAAAATCCATGGTGATTTGTATTTTTTTATTACTTATTTATTCTTCTTAAACTCTATAAAAATACTTAGACTTTTATATGGAATATTCTCCAATTCAACCTAAACTCCTTTTAATATTTCACTACTAAAACATTTACTCAGAGATCCATTTAATTACTCCTTTAGTTTACTTCATGTATTTAAGATTGGTAGTTGCTCTATAATAGCTAGCCTGATAATTAACTAAAGTTAACACCAAACTCTAGTGTCAATGGCAATGTACTTACTTCTATTCTTATAACTTCTAATTTTTCCTTCTAAGGTCTTCTTTTGAAATTGCAATCCTACAGCTCATAGGAGGTATAATATATAAGTTAAGACCAAGATCATTCTAAAAAGTCTAAATTTCCATTGGACTTTGATAGGTTTCCATACTTGTCAAACTCTATGTCTCCTTTAAACTTTTGTCTCTCAAGTGTGGACTATACTTAACATTAAGAAAAATAGTGGGAGATGGAAAATATATTAAATAAAAACAAGAAGTACTTGGTATGCTGGAAGAGATTTATAGCAGGATATGACATATAGAAGAAGAAAGAGAATTTAAGAAATGCTAAAGAGGTAGTAGTGGACTTTGAAGAAAGAATAAGTGTTATGGGACGCTTTGGATATTAACAATTTTTATTTCTTTTCTTTTTCAATTTTACTTTTCTTTTTCTTTTTCTTTTGCTTTTTCTTTTTCTTGAAGAACGATGAAGAGGCATATGACAATGAAGTCACATGACAGGTCACATGATGTGACGTCACAAGCCTAGAACATGATGGAAGAGTCTGAAAGATGATGTCAGGGCACATAGAGTACACATAGTGGCCTTGAGTAGGACATGAGGCAGGAATAAGGATAAAGCATGGATATAAGGGTAGGCTTAAGTATTGGTAGCATGGACCAAGCATGTTTTGTATATATAGGACTCTAATTTAGCAGAGACTCCTTGTCGAGTTCTCTTGTGAATTCCCACATTATACTTCTCCTTGAGGTTTACTCATTAGTAAGATCATTGGACCTTAAGTGTCTAGTGGTTGCCACAACAATAAGTATAGAAGTCAGAAGTTAGAAAAAGCTAGAGGTAATAAAAGAGTGAGACTTTAAAAGAAAGGAGCTACTAGGAAGATATACAGCAAAAATATTATGTGTAGGATAATAGAAAATTCAAAAAAGAGTACTTGAGGAGGTTGGAAAAAAACTGGTGGAGATGGAAGTTTATTTCTCTGAAAGAAAAACTTTGAAGAAGAGATAATATTAAACTTAAAGATAGTAAACTTGATTTTTATTTTCTATCTCTATTCTATCATTTAAGTTTCTCTTATTTTTCTACTCTAATTATTCTCTATTCTCTTTATTTCTTTTCTTATTTTATGATATTTAGGGTAGGCTAGATGTAAAGTACACACAGACTGTGCACTAGAGTAGACTCACTTGTATTAGGAACTACACTAAGTTCTCTTGTATTAAGATTTCTCTTTTGTTCTAACTTTGGACTTAAGTCATAACATACTAGCTAATACTACATGAGAGAAACACAAGTTATAGTAAATATAAGTCAGAAAATGAAACAGCTCCTACAAATGTCTAAGGTATATTATTAGACATAAGGCAAATATTTGTAGAATATGAGATATTAATGATTGTAACAATAATAGATATATCTTTTTCTTCTTTAAACAAAGTCTTTTTTAAGGTCTGTTGCATAACTCCAAGATTTCCTTGTCAACATTCTTTTGACTCTCTTTTATAAATATAACTACTTTTAAGAACTATGCTTATTACATTTCTTTTAGTTTCTTCTATTTATCTTACTGCATTTTTCTTCTTTTATTTTTTATACTACTCTTCTTCTTATATTCATATGCTTATATATTAGAAGATATCTAGTCATCTTTACCTTTTCTGCCTCCCAGTTTATTTTAAAAATATGTATTAAGAGCCATGACATACCCAATATTACATCTCACTTTTCTATATTATACACATCTATCTTAACTCTTTCTGAATACCCTTAATAATAAAGGTATTCAACTTTAGTAGTTCAAAGCCATGTATCTCTACAAGCTTAAAGTATATGAAAAGCTCAGTTTTCTCAGAGTCTAGGAGTACTTTAGTAGTAAACCCTTTATAAATGTCAACTTTCTCAATGCCAATCTTACTCAAACCTTTCTTTGTCCATTTCATATATCTTTTTCTATTTGCATAGAAAAATTTATATTATCTTTAATACTATTCAATACAGAAAACTTATTAGGAAAGATCAGCTGAGGAATCATAGACTCTTATTGTCTTTTAATGACTCTTAACTAGCCCTATGATTGACTATTCTTAGATATCCCCTTCTATTTTAGCAGTTCTTGGCAATATAGTCTACTATATATTCTATAGAGCATAGTTATTTATTTACATTCATTATATTGAGATTTCTAGAAGGTTTAGCTATAAATAGTCTCTCAGACCATCTGGACTCTAAGGCTCTTTTCTAGTTCTGTTTCTACTCTATACTTTGATTTTGATTCCAATTTATTCTTTCTGTAAACATTCTTCTCTCAAGCTTCTACTATAGTTGAGTACTTGGTCTGGGTTGTTTCTGCTAGTGCTCTAAGGCTATACCAGCATTATTTCTTAGGTTTCCTCCTATTTTCTGTGTCTTTATCTTCTTATATATTCTTTTCTCTATATTTACTTATCTCTAGCTTCAGTTAATAGCTGTAGCTCTCTTATACCATTCTTTAATTATCTTGGAGGTTGCTTGCTTTCTATCAATATTTTTTTATCATTCTATTTAGACTTCACTTAAACTTTCTTAATAAGTACTTTTCCTTTATACCTACTTTCCCTGCTATTTTCTTGAATATTTGTACATATTCTTCTACCATCTTATTTTCTTGTTTTAAGAGCTATAGCTTCTCAACCTGAGTTACTTCTTTGTCTATTTACTCAAACTTTTCACTAATATTAATAGTCTGTTAGGACAACTATAGTAAAAATGCAGAGTTTACACTTGAAACTCTAAGAAAACCTAAGTTCTATCAACAAGATATATAATATGACTTATCTTCATAAAAGAGAATAGAACAAGGTCTTCTGAAGATAGAAAATATTCTAAATACTTTAGAATGTATTCCAATCTAATATAACAGTACTAACTAAGTAGGAAATGATAATGTCTAGGTAGTCAGGTACTCTAATAGAAATATGTAAAATATTGTCTAGAAATAGCAGATACTTATCTAATAAAAAGTGGGAATATAAGAAATAGTCACCAAGATACTAGTAGTAGTTGGAGTTATTGTGTGGGGGCAATAGAGTTTATGTAACAAACTCTATAAAATTGATATCAAATAATAGAGTTAACAATATAGTTGAGATATTGAGCTCTGTAGACTTGTGTTATGGCAACTACTAGTTAAGATAATCAATAGACTACTAAGTAAACTTAAAGACAAAGTATCTCATAGAGATTACAAGAGAACTTGACAAGAAGTTCCTGGTGTATTCCTACACTATATATACTGCTAGTACAAATTCTACCCTCAACTACATGTGTTGTTCATAAGCTTACTATATTATTACCACAAGATGAACATACTACAACTATATCTTTGATATTATTGTTCTAGTTCTTTCTACTATATTTCAGATCTATGATATTACATCATGTGACATATCATGTGACCATAGCATGTGCCTCTTCATCATTCAAAAATAAAAATAAAAATAAATATCAGAGTTTAAGTGTACTATGATAACTTGATAATAGAATATTACATAGTTTCTCTACCATCTTAAAGTTCTGTTCTCCCTCTATAAGATTCTCTAATATATTATCCTTCCAAACTTCTACAATTACTTTTTAAACATAAAATAGTATCCAACTGACCTTGATCTTTTTTCTCACTTATGTGTCAATTTTTAACTGAATATAGAAGTAGTAGGCATTTGTAAACTCTACTACCTTATTCTTGCCCTTACTGAATATCTTAGGAGAGGCTATATTGATCTTTCTGTATTGTCTCTCTTACTATAATTCTTCTTCTACTGTTTTTATCCTTATTGTTAGTTTTGCAAACTACTGTTATAATATGATAATGATTTTATTCTATCAATCAACAAGATGTTAAAGTGCTTGATTCATTATGTCAGCAGGTTAATATGCTAGTATATTACTCTTACAACTCTCATCTGTTATACTAGTACTATCTTTGGAGAGCAAAGTAAAGAAGAATATAAAGAACACCAGTTATTCTCCTTAATACTAGCTCAAGTCAAAAGCTGATTTTAACACTAGTGTGTATCTACTGACTATCTTTTATAATAAAATTTATACTTATTTTCCCTAAGAAGTGAACTTACTACTTTAGATAACTTCTTAAAAAAAGATTGTTGCTTCTTTATATGGACAGTCCACAATGTGTTTGTAGTATAAGGCTTTTATATAAAAAGATACAAGTATGCTACTTAATATTGCTCAATTTAACAATAAGTTTATCTAAGAGAGCACTGAGGTTTAGTCTTTTCTATCCATAGTTTATTTTGTTCTGGTTGACATGTACTTCTTAGACCTGGAGTCTGGCTTTTACTTCTTAACTAACAGTTGTGCTAACCACTTATTGAGAATAAAGAAAGAAAATAAGAAAAAAGTAAGAGAAAAGTGAGACCTTGAGATAAGAGGTTGCTGAAGTAGGAATTTTTCTCAAGTTATAACAATTGTAAGTGAGGTTTACAAGAAAAATTGACAACAAGTTCAGTTTGATTTGACTACTACTTATATTTATTATATATAGTCTGTATATTTTTATGTTTACTCTAAAGCTTATGATATAATATCTATCCAGAATATTCCTACTAACTTCTTGTTATGTGTAGTTCATACTAGAGAATGAAAGTCTATAGGCTTAGCTTGAAGTCTAGCTTGAAGTTCATACTAAGTATAAAAACCTATATAAAGTATATAATGATGTAAACTTTCTAAAATGACTTTGGCTTCAGCTTATATGCTGTGCTGTCTGTCTGCTATGGAATCATAACTTCAGAAATAGAGTAAAGTCCAAAAAAGTAAGTTCTGATAAGTAGTATATTATTAAAAATACTAGTATTATATCACAAATAAGCTAGTCACTGGTTGTGATGCTTGAACTTAATAGTGTATCAGAGGTTCAGTATAAGAAGATAATAATAATAGATAATGAGTAGTATCAATAGAAATGATTGATGTTGTTAAGTCTGAGGTCTAATATCTCAGACACAAAGATATATATACAAAAGAGTGATAGTCTGTGCACAAGCTATTTCCATCACATGATCAAAACTTGTACCTAATGGGAGCTGTTATCTGTTATAGCAGCTGTTAGGCTAATTTTAGAAGATAATTAATTATATTACTATATTGATATGCTTGTATCTCTATGAATACTTATTGTTATATAGTATATTATATATCTTTGGAAACAGTTCAATGAGCACTTTCCAACACAAGTTTGATTGTGTGAATCTGTCTAGCTGTTCATGAGATATCAGCAGACAAAGCTTTTACAGTTGCTGATGGCCTGATATCTCAGTTGTTTGTTGTTGCTTTTGTACATCCTGCATATGTGCAGATAGCTCTCATTTAGGGCTTTCTAGCACAACTTAGTTTGTGAAAATCAGTCTACTTGTTGTAGAGATACAAGCTGAATAAAGTTTGTGACAGATTAGAGTTCAACTGGAGTTGTTGTTGATTATTAGACTAGCAAATGCAAAGTACCTACTAGTTCTTATATACAAGTAATAATAAAAGAAGAACTTGGGGATTTTATTGTTGTGTTAACTACTAACCAAGACAATTAACAGTGTACTAAGTAGTCTTATATTACAAAAAGTCTTATAAGGATCACAAGAGAACTTGACAAAGAGTTTCTAATGTATTCCTATATTATGTATAATATATACTACTACTATTACAAGTTCTACCCTAAACTATATATATTGTTCATAAGTTTACTATATGATTACTATAAGGTAAACATATTATAGCCATGCTTTTTGACATTATTGTTCTAGTTTCTTCTATTATATTCTAGACTTATGACATCATATCATATAATATATCATGTCACTGAAATCACATATCTCTTTATTAACCCAGAAAGTATAAGGGTTCAAGCATATTATAACATTTAGTGTATAGTTCCAAGTTTCAGCAGTAGAACACTGATAGAAGTCAGATAGAAGAACTCTACTATAAAAGGCTAAGTAGAAAAGAGTAAACTCTATCATAGAAAACTAAGTAAAAAAGAGTTTGAGACAGAGTATAATATTACTACAGAAGATATATTATGAATTAATACTATCATAAAAGATAAAATTTTATTGGATATTGGAAATAATAACACTACTGTAAAGAACAGGCTTTTATTAGGTTAGACTTAATATATAATAGTATTTCCTTCTATTCAGTTTATATAAAAAATCTATAATAGTGTTTTATCAGGTGTGGTTCACATCAAGAGGCAAAAGTCTATGAGGTTAGATCAGAGATATATAGAGTATGAAAACTCCATACAATGAGCTTAGTATTGCAGACTTGTTAGAACAACCTTGGCTTCAGCTTATATATTGTACTATCTGTCTGCTGTATAGTCACAACTTCAGATAAATGGATGAAGTCCAAGATGGAAGTAAGTACTAATTTGATATATTGCTATTAAACACTGGAGATCAAGTTCAATAGAGATTATCTTGGTTGATTATCAGACTAGCAAAGTACAGTATAACTACTGGTCTTATATACACATCAGATAGATAGGAGATGTTTAGGGTTTTAGTATATTGCCTTGAACAAAGATTTCAGTAGTGAGATACTAATGGTAAAATAGAAAAACCCTGCCATAGAAGACTGAGTTTGATAGAAGTATTACTATCATAAAAGACTGTATATTCTGGTTGTTGCATCATTGCCACAGAAATGTGTTGTAAGAAAGATAGGCTTGTTTTATGGGTATTGTAATGGCAGTATTACTGCAGAGACATATCTTCAGAATAAGTAAACTTAACATATGACATGTCTAAAAAGAAGGAATTTTTTGCTTTTTTTAAATTTACTATCATATCTTCTTTATAATCCTCTCTTAACTTCTAATCTAGATATAGAAATTCTCAAACAATAATGAGAGGATATGAAATACTAACATAAAAAAAGTAGTAGCTTTAAGTCTGTCTTAAAAAGATAATAAGGATATGATATGCCAAGTAGATAACTAAGATGTTATAAGATGAAAGTATGGACAGACTTTTAGGGTTAGGGTTAAGATATAGTAGTAGTTATTAGTCTACAACAAGAGAGAGAGGGCACATAACTGGGAAGTCACATGACATGATGTTATAAGCCTAGAGCAGTCTAGAGCAATCTGGAAAGACTTAGGGTCTAGAAGAATCGGAAAGAGTCTAGAGAGTATGTGATGTCAAGAGATATAGGTTCCTTATGGTGTACACATGATGCATGTATGGATGATGGAGATTAAAGAATATGACATCAGAGTATATGGACATGGCATGCTGGCCTTGAGGTAGATACATAGTAAATGAGTAATGGCCATAAGGACAGAGTATGAACATTGAGGTAGGATGATACATAGTTGTAGCACAGACTATAGATACTTTATATAAATAGTTAGTAGAATACTGTTGTGGTTTCCTGTCAAGTTCTCTTGTGAATTATACAACTTGTGTTTCCCACTAGATATTCCTCCTGTGAGATTTACTGTTTGTGCTGTCATTGGACATTGGTCTAGTGGTTGCCATAACATAAGAAGACTAAACTAGCAGCAGAGATTAGGGTAAAAGAGATAACTGTGCAAAAGCAGTATGAGAAGGAGGAAGTAAAATGATAGTGTGAGAAAAAGCTTGAGAGGTTCTAAGAGGAAGTTTTAACAAGAAAGTCTGATATTATGAAAAGTATTGAGATCTCTTTAATTACAAAATTAAAGTACAATAAGATTCTTAAAATCTTTTCAGAAGATAATCCCAATCTGTAGCTAGCAAAGCAGAGCTACAGAGAGAAACTAATGAAGATAAGAAATATGAACTTCTATAAGAAGTATATCTGGGCTAAGCATAAATATCTAGTTTATTATAACAGATAAGTAGTAAAATTTATTATTTTTACTAAGTTTACTCTCTTATAGTTAATCTCTGGCCTATATAGGATGTATTGTAATAAAGCAGCTAGTATATTACTATATAAGACAACACAGTGAAAAAAAAGCAAATTCTGTCTACAGTGGAGTTTTGAATGTTATTAAGAAAGCACTTAGAGAACTTATTGAGGAGTACCATGGTATCAGGAAGTCTTTTTGGGACTTAGTGGAGGGCCATAATAGAAATATGGCCCAACTTACAAAGATTAGGACTATGGTTGATATAAGATAGAAGTGAGTGGAGTTGATAAAAATAGTGAGAAAGAAAAAGAAAAAGAAAAAGAAGAGAATGGAAAAAATTCTGGGAAAAGGCCTGAAAAAGTTTAAGAAAAGGAGGTAGTGTGGATATTATTTTTTGTCTGCTATTATTTAACTAGAATATTACTGCAAGAATAAAAAAATTTTCTTTTGTCTTTGATTTAACAAAGTAAAACTAAGCAAGCAAAACAATTGAGTTAAAAGTTTGGTGGAAAATAAAAACCAAAATATAGAAGAAATCTCCTATAAAAAGTATATAAAAGCTAAATTCAAACAGAAAAAAACAGACAAAAAATACTAAGAGAAATCCTATTAAAAGTACATAGAGACTAGAATTGGAATTATAACAGTATAATCAAGACAAAGCTATAACATAAGTAAGTTTAGTAGCAGAAAGCTACTTAGATTCATCTTTAGTATTTTTATATCCAAGCTAAATAACCTTATATAGAAGCTTGCAAGCTCATTAGTGGTCAATTTTAGAGTCTATTATCTATGAGATCTCATACTCAAGTTCCCTATTGATGATGACTAGTATAGAAGTAGATTGAATTATTAGAAGTAGCTAGTTCAAGTATTGAGACATAAAAAATTAAACATACAAAGTATATATACTCTGGGAGGCAGAGAGTAAACAAAAAAGTACTAAGCTGAGAAATAATTTCATAAGATCTGAGATATTTTTCAGAGAGTTTCTTAGAAAGCTAGGTAATCCTAGAGAATTGAGCCTTGACAAAGAATTTATCATCTACTTTAAAATTAGATGATAGAAATACCTCACATTAGTAGACTTCTAATAGTACTATTGGACCATAGTGATTTTGGTCTTAAGAGTACTCTGTAAATTATTGAGATCAATAGCAAAGTTACAGACTTAGAAGGAAACAATATTATATTTAGGGTATACTGAGATATTTTTGGATGATAGCTCTTATTAGCAAAGAACAGAAAGATACTAGTGGTAGTACTAAAAACATTATTGTAGAAAAACTCCACAAACAGCAGAAGTTCAGACTAGTTGTCTTGCTGGTAGTTACAATATATATGAAGATATTATTCGAAAGTCTGGTTTGTATATTTAGTTTGTTCATCATCTTTAGAGTAGTATCCTAAAGTGAAGTGAAGCTACATGTTAAGAACAGTGCCTAATAAATAGAAAAAGGTTGATACAAACTCTAAACCTTTGTTAGAAGTAACATAGGATAGAATACTATGCTTGGAAAAAATAGAAAGAATGAACAAGTATACTAAGTCTACAGTAATAAGGTCATGAGCAGAAATGAAAATTGCCTGCTTGGTGAGCCAGTCAACTATTATCAGGATAGTATCAAATTCAGAAAATGACAAGAGTTTCTCAATGAAATTCATGGAAATGGAATTCCATAGATGTTTAGAGATAAAAAGCTGCTTAAGAGATCTGTAGGACTTGCAACATTGAGATTTGAATTGTATACAAATGACATAAAACTTGTAGAACTGTTATATATTAATATAGAGGCTTGGCTAGGAGTAACTATAACAAACTAATTCCAGCATTTTGTTTTGATAAAAGTGGTTAGTTAAGATATCATTGTAATTATACTGGAGTATATATATATATAGATTATTAAAGAATGGTAAAGAAGAAGAAGATTGGTAGAGTTTGTAAACTAGTGGCTATCTATAGGGGTGTGTTTTGAAGTGATGGAATCACTAGAAAGTACTGAGCAAATATCTTGGTGTAGTGTGTCAATATTAATGACTGTAGCTATATAAAGAGAAGAAAAGAGAAAGACTGCTGCTCAGAGAGATACCATAAGTTATTTATAAGTAAAAATTAGCTTGAAGTTATAAGGGTTGATTGTGGTGTAACCAGTATTCTCTCCTTTAAACAAAATATCCTATCATCTAGTGAAAGTATCTAGTTTGGTATCTAAATATCTGGGGTGAAACTGGATAACAAGGTTGAACTATGAGAGATACTCAGACTACCATAATTGTCTGTAAGTCAATATCTTGGTAGTACTTAAGATTTTTATGATCTATAATAACATTGATGGGAAAGACTAGACTCTTGAGATAGTGTTACCAATTTTTTAAAGCCTCAAAAATGGCTAGGAGTTTCTTACCATGAGTATTATAATTTAACTTCATAGAGGTGAAAATCTGGAAGTGAAAGACAACCAGATAAACTTTATGAATTTTATTCATGATAGAAAGGATTGCAGCAAGAGCATAGTTAGAAGTATCTATCTTTATGATAAACTAAACATTGGAAATCCAGTGCATAAGAATAGGTACAGCAGTCAAAGTCTTTTTTAGAGAGTTGAAGGTATCATAGTAGGAGTTGTTGAACATTCAGAGAATATTCTTCTAAGTAAAATAGATCAGTGAAATAATAATATTCAAGTAGTTGAAGATAAATTTGTAGTAAAGATTTGCAAAATCTAAGAAGAACTGAATGTCCTTGACTTTTTGGGTTCTGGCCAATTTTGAATAATCTTCACTTTGTCATTGGACATAATAAGTCTGGAAGGAGAAAGAATATATCCCTGATATTCTACTGACTCAGAATGAAATATACACTCCTCTGCTTTGGCATAAAGGCTAGCTTTATGGAGGTATTTGAGTATCTCTTCCACATTCTAGCAGTATGTAGACATATTATTTGAGTAGATAAGTATATTGTTCAGATAGATTACAACACAGATATCCAGAAAATTAGAGAAAATTTCATTCTAAGTTCTAAAAGTAGTCTTCTATTTGTTCCCATTGGCAATATGGACCAGATGGTATATATAGCAAAATTTATCTTTATATATACTCAAGCTTTGCAAAGTGAGTTTAGTAGACCAGAGATTAGTAGAAATGAATAACAATCCTTCTTAGTAATGTAGTTAAGACTATGAAAGTCAAAACAAAGGTACAGTGATTTATCTTTCTTCTTAACAAATAAGACTAAAATACTATATATGAAAGAGATTGGTTGGATGAAACATATATTAAGATTTTCCTCAATGAATTATTTTAGAGTCTCTTGCTTAGATACTGAAAGAAAGTAAATAGTACCAACTAGAGGTTGTGTATCTTCTTCTAGGTTAATCCTAAGGTTATATAAATAATAAAAAGTAAGAAATTCAGATTTGGATTTATTAAAGATGTTGGTAAATTTATGATACTTAGAGAGGATGTTGGAAAGATTAGAAGCTTTCACAAGATGTGCAGAGCTTACCTAAATATCCAAAGAGTGAAGATAAAGCTGAAACTTACTTAAGCCTGAAATTTTCAATATACATAAAAATGCCATAGATAGTAACATTAGGTTACTTAGAGATACAGAGGTCTCAGATAATGGTATGGAAACTACAGAGTCTGATAAATATAAAGAGTTGTTAATGGAATATTGGCTACAATATAAGAAGAAGCAAGATTTTTTCCATAAAAATAGATAAAATTTATTGACTTATTTGCCTAGTTAATTAACATATTGTGTTGGACAAGCTAGTTATATCTAAGGACCAAAGAGTAAAAAGAATCAAGTGAAGTGATATAGAAGTCCAGATTTATACATTTAATAGAGGGAAAAATCATTGACAAAGTAGCAATTTCAGAAATTTTGCTGTTTAACAAGCTGTCAAATAGTAAGTAGAGTAGACCTGAGATTAACCAGAGTTCAAAATAGGGTTTTATTAAGACAGTTCTAACCAAGAACTAAGAAGGAGAATAGAAAAACAAAAAAAAAGTAGAGGTCTAAAAAAGCAGATATATTGAACTGGATAGAACTCATTATTATATAAGAAAGTTTAATACAGCCTTCAGTTTGTGTAGAGTCCTAAGAATTGCTCTTTATTTTTCTTGAAAGTAGCTATAGAAGGATCAGTAGCTATTAAAGTACTATAGCTCTTGAAAGAGACCATAGTCTGCTTTTTAGAACAGAATTCTAGCTTATAATCTTTTACTCTATAATAAAGGCATAAATCATTTTTAAGCTACTTCTTGTACTTGTTACTAGTTAACTTGCTGTTGTTAGCTAGCTTGAAAAATAGGTCTACTCATGAAGAATTTGCTTGTTTTTTCAGAGCAGTTGCTAGATTTCATACAGAGGTTGTTCAGTATATTTGCTGCTTTACTAATAGACCAAAATTTTAACAGAGCTTGTTGACAAATGAATTCCAATCTAAGAGCTAGTCTTAGAAAATACTCTGATTTTCCTAGTTAAAGTCTATCTCAAACTAGTCTTGAACAACTCTGAAAAGGTACATTATTACAAAATTAATATTAATCTTTGTAATATCTATATCAAACTGCATAGGATTTATACAAAAGTACAGATAACATTGAAATAGAAAGTTATTAAGCTTGTTAAGCTCAGTATCACTAGAAGTATTAGAGATATAGGCTTTAGTTTCTCTAAGATTAGTTATAAGACTGGAGGTCTGATTAGCACTAAGATATCAGAATTGAAGATAATGGACTCTATTTATTTTATTTTATTTTATTTGCTTATTTTTATTTTATTTTATTTTTATTTTCTTATTTGGAACTTAGAATTAGAGTTAGTGTAATATTATATATGATGGTTACATATGTTACAAAGTATAATAAAGACATAACACCAGTTATAGTCACATATCACAAAAAAGGTTAAAAAAGATTCTAGAATAGATAACATCTTATAGCATAATTATAGTATGTTGGCCTTATAGAGAATATATAAATTTTAGAATAATATAGTTGTAATTTATATATAGACCACATTCTGTGGTATATAAGATAGACTATTTTGTAATAAGAACTCTATTGAGTTTTCTCATATTAACCCAGTATAATATTTTTTTCTTGACTTAACTTTGAGTCTTAAATTGTAATACAAGAACATTAGCCAATTATTCATTATTAACAGGAACAATCTCCTAATTAGGATTATTGTCTGTAAGAATAATACTAGGGCCTAGAACAGGTAAGGCTGTCTTAACAGCTTGAATAGTATGAGTAAGAGACCAAGAAAAGAATCAACCTCTTTGATCAAGGTATCTTAAATGCTATAGAATGTTTGGAGGAAAGATTTCTGTAAGATATTCACTTAGATAAGGAGTAAAGTTGAAGAGAGTTTAAAGTAGTGAGACCAGAGTTAACTTAGAATAGGTCAAAGAGTTTCAGCAAGAGAAGTTTATTGGACTTAACAAAGAGTAACTTGAAAGCCAAAAGAATTACAGGTAGAACTATAATAAAGAATTTTGCAAATAGAACTATATAAAAGTGATAAAAAACTTGAGAATTTAATAATACTGTCAGGTATAGTTTACACCAAATGATAAAAGTCTGTAGACTTAGCCCAGAGTTCACACTAGGTATAAAAACCTGTACAAAGTACAAAGTAATACATATTTTTCAAAATGATCTTGGCTTCAACTTATATACTGTGCTATTTATCTGCTATAGAGTCCTAACTTCAGAAATAAAGTAAAGTCCAAAAGAAGTGAGTTTTGATAAGTAGTATATGTTAAGAGCAATTCACACTCACTGGAATTATCTACTAATAGTACAGAAGATAGGTTGGATTAGAAGATGAGGTTGAAAGATAGACTATAAATGATGTTACATAAATAAAAACAACCTTGGCTTCAATGAAAGATTGTTGCACCTAGCCTGACTCATCACATGGTTGTATTTTGTAAGAGAGGTTTAGATATACTTAGAGTAAGTATGGTACAAATCTAAGTTGATTATCAGACTAAGAAACAATATATAGTAGTTAGCATTCTTAAATATAGAAGTGATAATCTAATAATACTATACTTCTGCACATACTCTAGGTTGTTGAGCACTGTGGGAGTTGTCATTTGGAACTCCATAGGATTTGATAAAAAATCCAGGGTTTGATCCTTGAATTAATAGGTGGTTGGAATGTAATCTACACTAGAAGAGTACAGATGTCAGATAGTATGTGACAGTATCCCCTTTTAAGGCTGAGCTCTTAAGGCCTTAGTTATATGGGAGTAGTGAATGCTATATTTTCTAATAATGGAAGAGGAAAAGAGAAGAGAAGAAAGAAAAAGTAAAAAAAGGAGAAAATGACAATAGAAAGAATATCAGAGCTGAGGTAGCAGAAGAGGGCTAGGTTTATTAGAGTAGGCTTGGTGGAAGTTAGATATGAGGTTAGGGGTATAAGTGAGTTTAGATGTAGATAACTAGTTGGATTCTTTTTCTGTATTTTTGTATTCTAATTAGATCACTTTGTAGAGTAACTTGCAGATACACCTGTAGTCAATTTTTGAGTCAAAAATCCTAGAAATCTTATATTCCAGTTCACTATCTATTATGACTGGTAGTGATAGAAGTTCAGATTGACTAGGAAAAATGTTAGGCATTACAAGTTTAAGTATGGACATATAGAATACTAGATAAATAACACATTGACTTTGAAAGACAGATTATGAATAAGTGGATACTAGCTTGACTGATAATCTCAAATAGTTCTAAGTATTTTTTTGATAGCTTTTTTGAAGGTCATGTAGTATGGAAAAATTAGGCTTTAACAAATATCTAATACTCTATCTGGAAATTTAAGGCTAGGATTCTGTGTACATCTATTAACTACTAGTACCATTGTTGTATAGCAGATATATTTACTTTCAGGATGCTTGTAGTTTATTAAGATTTATAGTGAAGTTATAGGTATAGAATAAAGTAATATCTTGTGCTAGATACATCTTGATACTTGGGTGGTAACCTTTATTTGCAAAGAATGATGATGTAGTAGTGCTCAGTACATTGTTATATGCAAATTCTGCAAGTGGAAGAAGATCTGACTAGTTATCCTGTTAGTAGTTACAGTAGATACAAAGATACTACTCTAGTGTCTGGTTGGTACATTCCATTTGACTGTCTTCCTCAGAGTAATATTTAAAAGTAAAGTAGAGTTATATATTAAGGGCAGTTCTCAAAGGTTAGAAAAAGTTCAAGACAAACTCAGATATATGATTAGAAGTAACATAGAATAAAACATGTGTAGAGAAGATGTGGGTTATAAATAGTTTTGCTAGCTTATGTGATGTAATGATATCTACTATCAGAACAAATATGACCTATTTGGAAAGTTGATTGACAATAACCAGAATTATATCACAGTTAGATAAAGAGGAAAGTTTTTTGATGAAATCTATAAAGATCAAGTTTTAGGAGTATTTAGGGATCAGAAGTTGCTTGAGTAATCTATACAACTTGTGGTGTTATAGTTTGAATCTTATACAAGTAACACAAGAATTATAGAAACTTTTCATATTTGCACATATAGATGGCTAAATGTATCCACAACAGATAAGTTCTAGTATTTTATTTTGCCCAAAATATCCTACTAGGATATAATTGTGGTGGTACTATATACAAAGATTATCTGCTAATGGTACATAGATTTTTTTATTCTTGAGTAGAAGCCCAGATATATTTAACAACTATTGTTCTGTTGGATGACAGAAGTATTCCTAAAGTGTCTCATCTTGCATAATTGTAATCCAGATATTATTGTGCAAGTTATTAAAGTTTATAATAGTGATAGTCTAGAGAAATAGAGTAACCAAGATAGTGGCTTAAAGGAATGTTACTAGTTGACTGTGAATAAAGATAAAATGTAGATTTTGAGAATTGACAGAAGTATAAGTGGTACTTTCTTCTCTTGGATAGAGGTTCTTTTCACAAGTAATAGCATTGAGGTTAGATCCTAAATGTTCCAGACAGAAACAGATGGTTAAACTGGGAGAGAAATTCTGACTATCTTGCTTGGTGGTAGGAGAGGATTTTGATGATCAAAAAGTACTCCAAGTTCTTGTAATCTGTGATGACATTTATGGAAAGCTTTAATTCTTCCAAGTAGTGGTGTTAGATGTGAAAGGCCTTAAAAAACTACAAGGAGTTTCTTGTTATATGTATTATAGTTGAGCTCTGTAGTCTTAAATGTATAAAAGTGAAATGTAACCAAATGTATATCTTTCTCTTCTATCATAATAGATAGTATTGCTGCAGTAACACAATCTAAAGCATTAGTTTTCACAATTATTTGTATATTAGAGATTTAGTAGATAATGATTGGGGCAGAGACAAATGCTTTGTTAAGGGTATTGAATACTTTGTTATACTAGGGATCAAAATTCCAAGAAGTATTCTTCTGTGTTAACTGGATCAGTGGGATAGTCATATCTAAGTAATTATAAATAAATTGACAGTAGAAATTTATAGATCCTAAAAATGCTTGTATATTCTTGACTTTCTTTAGTTCAAACCAATTTTGAATTGTATTGATTTTATCAGAAGACATGGTTAATCTGAAAGAGAACAAGATATATCCTAGGTACTTTATAAAATTGTAGTAGAACTCACACTTCTTGACTTTTGCATATAGTCTGGCCTTGTGGAGTTGACATAATACTTCCTTAATGTGTTCTTAGTATTAGGACATGTTATCTGAATAAATCAGGATATAGAGGCTATTTTGGATTTAATATTGTTAGATAATCTGTTAACTAATCTGTTAAACAGGTTTAGTTTTACAGGTGATGTTGAAATAGTAGGAATGTTGTATTTTTGTATAAATATAGTGTTAACAAAACAATGGGTGAAACTAGAGTTGATAAGAATACAGAAATTTGGGTTTTGAATGTGATCTGACTTGTAGACTAAGGATGATGTGAGTATCAAGATTAGTGAGTTTGGATTAGAGATGGTAGTAGCATTAAAGCAGATTGGGCTTGTTGCATAGATAAGATTAATATAGCTTATAATTTGTATAGAGTCTGTGAAGCTATGTTTTAGTTTTCTGACTATGTAGTCAGAGTAGTTTCTAGCCAGATACTAAAAAATTATGTTTCCTAAGAATAATGTGAATATGTTTCAACTCAGTGAGTTTCCTCTCCACAGTGTATATATAGATTGTTGTTAAAATACCTTTTTTGCTCCTCAAGTATTAGTTTTTCATTACTGCCTAACTTTTTGGAAATGTTGCTTTGAGAGGGATTTGCAAGTTTTCTACCTAGGTTTGTTCTTGTTAGAGATGTAAGTGTTTAGGTTGGGGGCAGATGAATAGTTATAGCTAGAGAGTATATTAATTGAAAAGAAGTAGGTTTTCCTTCCTCCTGCATGTAGATAGGATTATAGATTTGGTTTAGTGTTATGGGATGCTAGAACAAACAATTTTTATTTTTCTGATTTTATATTGATTTTCTTTTTCTTTTGAACAATGAAGAAGGCACATGATACTGCAGTCACATGACATGTTACATCATGTGACATCATAGGCCTAGAATGTAGTAGAAGGATCTAGAAGATGATGTCAGGGCACATGTATACAATATGGTGGCCTTGAGTAAGAAATGAGGTGGATATGAGGATATAACATGGGCTATGTGTACTCTATATATATAGGACTATAATCTAGCAGAGACTTCTTGTTGTATCCACTTTAAGATTTACTTGCTTGTGCTATCATTTGTCATTGTGATAAGTGGTTGCCACAACATTTAGGAGCTCTTGATAGTATTAGTGATATAGCATATTATTTTATTTTTCTATTCCAGCTGGAAAATATTTCATAAAATTAATGTTGCATGTGGTAATCTTGTCACCAGTCTTTATCTGCAGGTTGTCAAGTGCTATAACCATATTTCTAATAGGATTAGATGATCCAAAGTATTAGTATAGTTTTTCTATGAACTATATTCAGTTTTGGAGTCAATTCTGGTAGATTTCTTGTTTTTCTTAATCTAACCTAATCTTAAACTAGCCCTGTATGATCCTTGTTAGATAAGTTATTGTAAATTTTATCTTTACAATATCTATAGTAAATTGTACAGAATTTGCACAAAAATGAAGATAGCATTAGAATAGGAAACTATTGAGTTTCTTAAGATCCATGCTATCAAAGGTATCTGGTATCTGAGTTCTTGCTATGGAAAAAATAGGATTTGTTACAGGGGTTAAGTTAGCTACAAGTTTTCTAAGAGCTTCAGCCAAGAGATTTACTAACTAAAGAGGCTGTTAGGATATAGCAGGTTCTGAAGGTAGCAAAAACTTTTCTGCTTCCAGTACATTGATACAGTTAAGATTATCATCAGCTAGTATAATTTTGGGAGATTTTGATATACTTTTGGGTATCTTTCTAGGAGATAGGTAGGTTGGAATTGATCCTATTAGATATCTAGAGTGTCAAAAAGAGATGGCTATATAGACAAATTACTTGCTTAGTTGTTGAGTAGATAAGAGTTTAGGGAGAAAGATAGAGTTATGATAGAAGAAAGCTATTTTGTTAAGATGAGAATCAAATTATCTAGGAGAGTTAGGTTGTGATAGTAGTTATATAGTCTGATAGTACTGTTAAGAGTAATTCATACTCACTAGGATTATCTACTAGTAGTATAAAAGATAAAGTCATAAGATAGACCAGAAATAGTATTATACAGATAAGAATGACCTTAGCTTCAACAGAAGATTGTTGCATTTAGTCTGACTTGTTGTATAGTCATATTTTAGAAGAAAAAGACTTGGATATACTTAGAGTAAGTGTAATACAAATCTAAGTTGATTATCAGACTGAGAAACAATACATGGTAGTTAATATTCTTAAATATAGAAGTGATAATCTAATAATACTATACTTCTGCACATACTCTAGGTTGTTGAGTATTATGGAAGTTATTTAGAACTCTATGGAATTTGATGAGAAATACAAGATTTGGTTCTTGGATTGATAGGTGATTGGAGTGTAATCTATACCAAAAAAGTATAGATATCAGATAGTATGTAACAACATATTACCAAAGAATATTGGGATTAGAGTTTAACTAAAATTATTGTTAATTATTAGACTAGTAAATATAAAGTACCTTTTAGTTCTTATATACAAGTAATAATAAAAGGAGAACTCAGAGATTTCAATATATAGCACTAAGTGGAGATTTCAGTAGTAGAATACTGACAAGGGTCAAATAAGGAAACTATACTATAGAAGACTGAGTAGAAAGGAGATTAGAACAGAATATAATACCACTACAAGAAATGTATTATGAATTAACACTATTATGGAAGATAGGCTTTTATTAGATGTTAGAAATGATAATATCACTGTAGAAGACAGGCTTTTATCAGTGAAAATCAACTAAAACTGACACTATCTTCTGGTGTTGACAGTGACACACTGTTGTAGCAACCAACACCAGTGACAGCAAAGATACACAAACTTATATAGAACTAGTATATACCTATTACTCTTATATTGGGGTTTACAAGAGAAACTTGACAGAGAATCACCTACTGTAACATATATTATATATACTAATAAATGCTGGTCTATTTCCTATAATATATACTCTATCCTAATGTCCATGCATTGTCTATAAGTTTATTATGCCTTAACCACAAGATAAACATGCTAAAGCTATACTCCCTAACATTATCATACTAAAACCTTTTATCTTCTTCTAGACCTATGATGTCACCTCATGTGACATAGTCATGTGATTCTCCATTGCTAAATAAAAGAAACTACAACTAAAAGAAAATATAAAATAAAATCTGTAAAAAGAAAATAAAACCATATTAAAATATCAGAGTCTAGAAGCATATCATAACACACACCTCTTTACTCTCCAGGTGGAATAACCTCCTCAACCTCTGAAATATGCAACTAGTATAACAAGTAAAGGTATAGCACATAAGCTGAAGCTGAAGGCCATTCAACATTTGTGTTCCATATATCCTGAATTAGTATATCAATTTATCCACCTTTCAAGAGTCTGCTATGGATCTCACTTGCCAAGGTGTGAACCACACCTAACAATAATATAGATTCAGCCCTCTACTTACTTTTTCATGAGAAAAATCTACACTCACTCTCTACCTTCTATAATTGGATAACACCCTAACTTCAGATATTTGAATACTATATTTTACTTGTTACAGAATGCAGATGAAAAAACAAACACTATGGATAATAGCTAAAACCCACTTCCCCCCCAATGTCCTCCCATGCCTATATTATTCATGTTCATGCTGATATTCATTCCACCCATGTTTATACCATTAGGCATGGGGCCTTAGCAAGCAAGATCAATACTACTTATCTCTTTGTCAAGATAACAGATACTTCACCTTGATCTCCCCAACCCATCCCCGCGTTACCCATAGAGGGATTGAAGATTGGAACGCCTCCGAATCCCACAGCCGTATGACCCTGAAAGCCCCCAGGGCCTAAATTCATTTGACCCATCATCTGTGGATGTTGCAGGGATATAGGTGGACCAATATTGACACCTCCCATCGGTCCAACGGGTGTCATACCCACAGTCGGATTCAAAGTATGACCGTGACCACCAGACATCCCATGGGGACCCATAGCACCCATGTTGATGGCGCTCATATTCGAACCCATATTCATCACTGGATTCCACCCAGGAGACATCACATCGTCCATAGGTACTGGAAATCCGATGCCTATTCCCAGAGGGTTAACGTTGACGTTAACACCCATACCCATCATACCTGGTTGAACCATCATTTGATTATGGGCAACCATCTGGTTCTGAGCTAGAATTACGGGAGACTGGTTGATGAACGCGTTTGGTCGAGGTCCGGATGTA
>JAJOHK020000041.1:0-54262 GCA_022457215.2 Leucocoprinus gongylophorus
ATGGAACGATTGGTCGCCAAGACAGGTTTGAACAGCCAACCATTACTACCTTGCAATCACTTATTTCGTACTCCGACGTAGCATCCGCCGTACCTCCATTCCTAACATCGTCTACGCGTCAACCCCCGCTTGATATAGAAAACATTAGCCCTGTCTTCTGCAAGGTGACTAACATGGAAGAAATAAGCCCCAGACACTTACTAGCATAGAACTTTGCCTGCGAAACACTCGTATGGAGTGTGTCAAGGCTATTTACCGTCGATAACTACTCCTTATGCTCCAACAGCATCTGATTGATCCCCAGATTGATAAATAAATCTCGGGCTCCTTTCTCTATCTTGCCCCATTGATAAAACGCTCAATGATTAACGTCAAAAATTCAAAACGTCAAATCCGGCTTGATGCCTCCCCCCGCATGGTCGTACCTGTTAGACCATCTTCTGAATTGTTCCTGGCAATCAAATGATGCATTTGAGTCTCGTGATTGCGTTCCACATATCCTCGCAACTCTTTTGAAGTTGGTTCTGCCGATGCCACCCCCATCGGTGAAGGTTTTGTTCCTCATGCCTGCTATCATGTTCCATGCTAATTGCTTGCCTGAAACGCTCTACTGGCGATCGGATGGGATTATCAATGGCAGCCTTCTTTGTCTCGAGCTTCTCATGCTTGAACTAGACAACTGTTCAATGGTCATTAATGCACTAGGTTGCAGTCGCATACAAGAAGGCACTTTCTGCGTTTTCTTCCCCAGGCATGAGAGACTTTTCAGAATTTGCCTGACTCATGCCTCTGCCTTCAGAACATATGACTTGAGTGATGGCTTGAGTGGTGAGTTTTATCATGTTAAAAAAGCTGTTATATGTATTAGAGACCAGGTCATTTAATGAGGATTACAGCGTTTGTCTAATATCACAGTGACAATTATACTTGAATGCTATGAGGTAGCATATCGAAAAATATAAATATAATTTATATAATTTTCCTGGATTTATGTTAGACATTTGTTGTTATTATAGTCCGAACTCCGAGCCATATCCGTCTCCAACATGGATAATGCTCGACTCATACCTGAGTTGCATCTTTCCCTGCAAAGATGGCATTCTTGAGTAATATCCTCCCTTCTAACGGGTAAAACTCACCATATCTAGACCATGCTCTTCTCTGTGAAAATAACACTTATTACCCAAGTTACACCCTTCTCCATGAAAGCCAGTCTCTATCACTATCCTAAAGTACATCCTCTTCTACAAGATTTGCACTACATCTCTATTCTGGGCTGTGCATTTTATATAAAGGTAGCACTCAAAACTTTGTAAGCACTTTGTTTCCTCATGATAGAGCTTGCTCTATGTCAGACATGATTTACACTTAAAGGTGAAGGTCCACAGAGTTAGTCAGAGTTCAATAAGTATGGGAACTTATCAAAATCTGTGGAGTTGTAGGCTTTCCAGAATGACCTTGGTTTTAGCTTATGTGTGTAGTATGCTTGAGTTCCAGATTGAATGGGAAGGTATGCAGAATGCGTGGCTCTTCACCATCCCTACATCCTGCTCTTCAATCCATGTTTTATTGAAGTGCAATATATTGAGATTGGGCAACTGGCCCAGATCATTCCTGGAAATGTTTGTTGTATCTGGGTGTCATATTCCAAACTCTGAAACATGTCCGAGACATGTTTAACTTCAATACGACATCAAATCCCTGTGGATATTTGGTCTTATTTGTGTCCAAAACTCTGTCGGTAGTTTGGTACTTTATAATGGACTTAATTCCACCAAAAGTCCATGGTTATTTCGCTTTATTTGAGTCAAAATCCACAGTCATATTCATCTGTATCCATTGCCTAATTATCTCCTTCAAACTCCGCAAATTTACTCGGAATTTACGTGGAGTTTTCCCCTCTTCAAATCTGAACTCCTATATAGTGTTTCACTAATGAAACACTTGCTTAAAGATCTGTTTTAGTTACTCCTTTTGTTATTTTATGTATTTAAGGCTAGTGACCCCTTTGTAGTAGCTAGCCTGATAATCGACTAAAAGTTGACACTAAATCTCCAGTGTCAATGGTGACATGCTTTACTCTCCTCCTTATAACTCCTTACAAGACAAATCTCTGAAATTACAACCACATGGCTTGTAGGAGGCACAACACATAAGTTGAGGCCAAGGTTGTTCTGGCAAGTCCACATCACCGAGCTCATTGCAGGAGTTTCTAAACTCTGTGCATGTTCGAGCCAACTCCGCGGACTTTCATTCTCAAGTGCGAGCCACACCTAACAACAGTCTTTACCCTATTGAAATGAGATAGCACATCCTTCACGAATGTAAAAGGTTCAACGAATACTAGAATCCAAGGAGGGATTCAATTGCTCACTTCACCCAGTTTCTAGAAAGAAACCTGAGAGCTTTTGCTTTTATGTCTATTTAGATATTAACTTGTTGGTATCATAAATTTTTTCTTCTTGTTATTTTCTTTTCTTTTCTTTTCTTTGTTACTTCTCTCTTTCCTGCTTTATGTTGTTTCAGTTCTATTGTACATAGTTACAAAGTAGCTACTATGGTCTGCTACCATGCTCTGTATAATAAATTGTTGATTTAAAAAAAAAAAGTATGTGATCATGGTTACATGATGTATTACATGACATTATGTTATAGGCCTAAAAATGATAGAAAGAACTAGAAGAAATGATATCAAGATATATATCTACAGTGTATTTATCTCATGGCTGATATATGAATATTAGAATAGGTTTATTTATGTAATCTCTATAAGACTTTTTGTTACAAACTTCATTTAACTTGTATCTCCATAACCAGTAGACCAATTCTCACAAACAAAGTTGCACTGGAAAGCTCCAAATAAGAACTCTTCACACATATGCAGGATATACAAAAGTGATAACAGAATACTAAGATATCAGACCATCAGTAACTATAAGTTTCATTAGCTATTATCTCAAGAATAACTGAATAGATTTCCATGATCAATTGGGGGTTGGGATGGCATAGTGGTAATAGCTTCTTACTATGTATATTATGCCTACATCTATCCTACTATAAGGTTGTGAGTTCAATCCCATAGTAATCTCTTATATAAACATAGACTACTACTATATCCTATATTATAAACTATTAATTTCAAAAAAAAAAAGATTCTCATAATAAATATAGTGTCTTGGTTAATAGAGGAATCTTTGTAGATGTTCTCAAGTTTGTTTCAATGAGCAATTTTTGCATTGGTATCTTTTTAGCTAACTAAATGAAAAGAAAAACAATTAGAGAAAGTGTCTATAAGATGAAAATCAAGAAACAATTCTTTATTTAGACTGTCAAAAGCTAGAAAAATTTTATTTAAATGATTGTTTGTATCCACTATAGGACTTTTAATCTTCAAATATTGTTTAGAGATAAGATTGTCAGAATTAAAAACAGTAAACTTTAATTATTTTCATTTTCTTTCTCATTTTCATTTTTTATTTATTTTATTTTTAGAGTTAGGGTTGGAAGTAACATAATGTCACAAATTGTCACACATCAGTCACAGTCACATAATCATGTGGTATATAAAAAGATATAGAAAGATCTGGAAACAATAATGTTATACTATATGTTAATGGTATATACTACACATGTTTCTTTAAGATAGGTTAGGTTAGTGTAACATGAACTATGAACCAAATGTATATAAGATAGACACTTAATAACTGGAACTCTATTGAGTTTTCTTGTATTACTCAAATACAAGAGTTGTCTTTTAACCTTATATAGAGTCTTAAAGTTATAACAAAGATAACAAGTAGCCATATGATAGGAAGTGGCTTTCTTGGAGTAATATTCATTTAGAAGAGAATTTATTACATATTGCTTAGGAAGAAATACTAATTGAAGATAATATTATCTAATAATTTTGTTGTGGTGGAAGTATATAGGAATAAGACTGACTATAACCTCAACTTCTCATGTTGGTAATATGCAAAAGACTTCTATAATCCATAAAGCTGCTTTTCTCTGTATTTTCTTCAATTCTTTAAGAGATTGATATAATAGTACTTCTTTGAAATACCAAAGCTAGAATTTATATAGAGTGATAGGAAAAACACATATTCTGTATAATAGTTATTTGTATGTTGGAAATAATCTTTTCATAAAGTTGTCTAGCATCTTTATGTATTTGATTGTAGATAATGCTTTATTGACATAATAGTGAATATGTTGATGAAAAGAGAGTTTCTTGTCAAAGAAAAACAGATATTACTATATATCTTTGAGTTTGAGTAGAAAATCTTCTAAAGGTCTCAAATCTAGTAGAGATAGGTTGACATTTTTTATTGATCTTGAAAAATAGAAGACTTTTGATTTGTCATATTCAATAACCACATTGAATTGATTGAAGAGAGAAGAAATGATATTATAACTATAAAAGAGTGTTGTATTAAATTTTTCATAACTCTTTTCCTGAAAAACAAAAAGCCTGTTATCAACAAATGAAAGAATTGAGACTAGAATAGGAGTTAAGAGATTTTTAGTTCTTTTTTTAAATATATGAAAAATAAGAGCAATATAAAAAGCTGAAAGAATAGAAGAAAATATAAATCTTTGTCCCATACTTACATCAGCTTTGAAGAAAAAAGATATAAAATAGTTCAATATATATTGAGTCTATTTATTAATTAAATAACTAGAAAAAAATCAAGAAATATTTTTATCAAAACCCACTTTGTGTTATAGGATGCTTTAGATACTAACAATTTTTATTTTATTTTTTCTAATTTTATATGAATTTTATTTTTCTTTTCTTTTTCTTTTGGATGATGAAGAGGCACATGACACTGTAGTCACATGATGTGACATCATAGGCCTAAAACATGGTGGAAGAATCTAGAAGATGATGTTAGGGTACATAATGGCCTTAAGTAAAATATAAGGCAGATATGAGGACGAAGTATGGACATAAGAGCAAGTTTAATTATTGTTAGCATGGACTATATGTAAAACATATATATAGGACTCTAATTTAGCAGAGACTTCTTGTTGAGTTCTCTTGTGAACTTTCCACTTTATATCCATCTTAAGAGATTTGTAGTCTTATGTTGCTATTGGACTTTGTGTCTAGTGGTTATCACAACAACTAATTTCTATTCCATTAAGTCTAGCCCTTTACCTCTGTTTTGTAGCAAAGTCTAAATCTTAACTTCTACATACTTTTAGTATTCTCTTAAATAAAAATATATTACTTCTTAATAGTAATATACTCTATACAAATCAGAGATCTACTATAAAAGAGAGAATTAGTAAAATAATTTTAGAAGTTTTCTTTCCTATCTTTACTATTTTATTTTCACAGGTATTTTTTGTCTATTTTATTTTAATCTTCTTTAATGGCTGTATGTTATATACTATCCAACTATATTTGATATTTGTTTTAAATAATGCTATCTTATCTGTACTCTTTTACTCTCTTTCAATATAAATATACTTCATTCCAATTATTCATCAATCTAAGAACAAAAGTCTCTCTATTCCATACTAATCCCATGGTGTTCTAAATGATAATGCTCAACAATCTAAAGTACACATAGTAGTCTTATTATTAGAAAATATACTTTCTGTATTTAAGAACATTAATCATATGTAGTTTCTTAGTTTGATTATTAACTTAGATTTGATGCCACACATGTCTTAAGTTTCTATTCAAACTCTTTTCTTTCAAAATATAACTATGTGACAAAGTTAAGCTAGATATATTGTTTTCTATTGAAGCTAAGGTTATTTATCTGCATAGTATCACCTACTTTTGCTTCTATTATTATTGAGTCACATTATCTATTCTGTCTTTCATACTATATTTATAGATATTTCTAACAAGTATGAACTGCCCTTAATACTATAACAGAATCTTTTCTTTTAAAAATATTTTTATAACTTTCTTGCTTCTTTTCTTACTTTATTTAGTCTCTTTTCCTACTTTGATCTTTACTACTAAGTAAGTTTTCTTAATTATCTTGATTTCATGCATATCTTTACTATCTTTTCAGTATACTGTTGTTTGAGTTTTTTCTTTTGTATTAACTTACAAGATAATTATATATTCTCTAAGTAAACTTAATAAAACTTCAAAGACTCAGTCCTATAAAGAAAATATTGTTATATATTAAAGTTTAACTCTATAAATAATCTATTTTCTATAGTAATGTTATAACTCTATAAGTACCTAGTCTTCTACAGTAAAAATTACTCTTATTTCAAACCTTGTACTTAGTCAGTATAAAATACTTTATATAAATCTCTAGTTCAATAATTAACCATAGTTTGACTTCTATAGTCCTTGTTACTATTATATCAGAGTTATGAACTAAAAACTTCATTTTATTTTTCTTATTTTTTATTTTCTTTCAAATTTATTTCCCATTTTAATTTATTTTGACTTAGGGTTAGGGGTTTGGCATAACATCATTATCACATGACAAAGAGAGGGTTATAAAAGGTCCTGGAATATATAATATAGTAATGATATATTGACCTTATAAAAAGTATATATACTTTAGAGTAGGATAGTTATAGTATATATATAAACCATAATCTGTAGTATATAAGATAGACTAGTTTTTACTTAGGACTCTATTAAGTTCTCTTGTAATTAACTCAATCTAAAGTTATTCTTTCATCTAAACTCTTGGACTTAAGATTTAATACTAAACCTAAGTATTAAGATGACATACTTCTTTTATCAGACTTTTTTTTCTTGAACTCTATTTCAATCTCTGAAGTTGTGATTAAGTGATACATAGACAACATAGTATATCATTATGACAAGTATTTTGGTTAAGTATTAACCAAAATAGTTAACAGCATACTAAATAATCTTATACTATAAAGAGTATTACAAAATGAATGTCAATAATGAAAAAATAATAATTGATATTGTTAAGTCTGAGGTTTAATTCTTAGATATAGAAGTATTTATATAATACTATCAATAAATGTAGCAGTTTGTTTACTCTGAGTCTGGATCATATTTCTTGGAATTATCTTAAAGAGATAGTAGATGATACTAAGTGCATTGCTAATATTGTTAATATAGTGAACTCATATATTGATCTTGGCTATTAGCCTTCTCATTTCAAGAAGTCATTATTAATCATTATTCTAAAGCCTAACAAACTATTATATGATACTCCTAAGACATTTTGTTCCATTATTTTCCTTAATATATTAGAAAAGCTAATCAAGAAAGCAATAAGCAGTAGCCTTTAAATTAATTCCATTGCTGCTGACTTCATCCATCCAAACTAAATAGGAGGCATGTAGTACACTTAAACCCTTATATTTTATTTTGATTTTCTTTTTGTTTTATCTATTTTCTTTGATTTGATTTATCTTTTTCTTTTCTTTTCTTTTTCTTTATTTCTTAGACAATGAAGAGGCATATAACTGTAGTTACATGACATGTCACATGACATTATATTATAGACTTAGAATCCAGAAGAAGGTACTGAAAGAATGATGTTAAGATACATATCAATAGTATGTTTACTTTATAATATATATATTGTGTACTTATAGTAGATACATAGATATTAGGATAAGGTTGTTCTCTTGTAATCTCCATAAGATATTTTTTGAGTTTGCTTAAGTGGTCTATCAGTTGTTTTATACAAGTAAGATAAATAAAAGGCCTTCACATAAGCACTCTTGTATATAATATTGTGTAATTCTTCTCTTTCTTAAATTATCAACTTCTTCCAATAATTTTGAACAAAGTGTTGTAGCAACCACTAGACACAAAGTCCAATAGCAGCACAAGATAGCAAATCTCTTAAGATGAATATAAAGTGGGAAGTTCACAAGAGAACTCAATAAGGAGTCTTTGCTAAATTAGAGTCCTATATATATGTTTTACATGTGGTCTGTGCTAACAATAATTAAATCTGCCCTCATGTTCATGCTTCATCCTCATGTCTATCTTATGTTTTACTCAAGGCCACTATGTATCCTAATGTTATCTTCTAGATCCTTCCACTATATTTTAGGCCTATGATGTCACATCATGTGATATATCATGTGACTACAGTATCATGTGCCTCTTCATCATCCAAAAGAAAAAGAAAAGAAAAATAAAATTTATATAAAATCAGAAAAAATAAAATAAAAATTGTTAGTATTTAAAGTGTTCCATAACATCAGTGACCAAGTTTATAATATGAGTAAGTTTAGTAATAGAAAGCTATTCAAATTTATTCTTGGTATCTTCATACTCTAGCCAAATGACTTTGTAAAAAAACTTGCAGATTTTTTTTTGGTTGATTTTGAAGTCTACAATTTCTAAGATTTTATACTTGGATTTTCTGTTAATAATAACTAATGCTGGAGCAGGTTGAGTTCTCTCAGAAAATGTGTTGAAGATAGCTAGTTTAAGCATGGAAACATGAAAGACTGGATTTTATAAAGTCTTTTGTAAAGCTAGATAGTCTTAAAGAATTAAGCTTTCATAAAGACCTTATCACCTACTTTGAAATCAAAGGTTAAAAACTGCTATACATCAGTGTGTTATATGCTAAGTCCAACTTACAAAATAACCTATCTTTCATAGTAGTATTATTAGTCTATAAGGTTCCATTCACAACTTGTCTTTTATGGCAGTGTTATTCTCTTACAATATTTCTACTCATAATCTATCTTTTATAGCAATGTTATCTCTGTTCAAATTCCATGAGTATTTAGTCTTCTACAGCAGAGTTTTTCTGTTCAAAATTTCTATTAGTATCTTATTTTACTAGAATATTCACTCAAAGCTATACTATAAAATATCTGAGTTTTTTCTTTTATTTGTATTTAAGAACTAGTAGATACACTGTAATATTCAGTTTAATAATTGACAACAACAATGAAAAACATTATTAAATACTAAACTTCAGTGTTTATAATAATATACTTTTTGTCAAAACTCACTCTCTTGAACTCTATTCATTCTTCTAAAGTTACAATCCTGTAGTAAATAGATAGTACAATATATAAGCTAAAGTTAAGGTTATTCACAAAGTTTGTAACTCTACACTCTTTATACAAATTTTTATACTTAGTATAAAACTCCAATGCAATCTTATAGACTTTTGCCCTCAAGTGTAAACTGTGCCTAACACTTTGGTAATATTGTTAAGTTACAGAAATTTTAGATTTAAGGATATTCTGTAATCTATTAAGATTGATGGCAAAATTATAGGCTTATAAAGAAGTAATATTACATTGAAGATACACTAAAATACTAGAATAATAATTTTTATTAGCAAAAAATGAAAGAATGCTAGTGGTAGCACTAAGAGCATTATTATAAGAAAACTCCACAAAAAATAAGAGTTTAGACTAGTTATTTTACTAATAGTTACAATATATATAAAGATATTGCTTCAGAGTTTAATTTGTATATTCTGTCTATCTATTACCTTCAGAATAGTAACCTAAAGTGAAGTAAAAATATATATCCAGAGTTGTGCTTAAAAATAAAATAATTTTGAAACAAACTCTGAACTATAGTTAAAAATAACATAAGAAGAAATGCTATGCTTGGAAAACATATAAAGAATAAAGAATTGTGCTAGCTCTGCAGAAATGATTGTAAGAAGACTTATTTTTTTAACCTCAATACTACTATAAAAGTCTATAATATTCTCTTCTCTTCTAAAATACCAAATATTATATATATATTACAGTGTTTGTCCAGTTAAATTTTGCTCTCTGCTACTGACTTCTACTAAGTACAATCTTGTCTATTATCCCAACTCCCTTCTATCTATTACTAATGGTAATATTAGGCACAGTTTGCACTTAAAGGTAAAAGTCTATAGAGTTAGCTTGGACATGCACAGAGTGTAGAAACTTTATGCAATAAGCTCAGTAATACAGACTTATTGGAATGACCTTGGCCTTAACTTATATGTTATACCTCCTATAAGCCATGTGGTTGCAATTTCAGAGGATGGTCTTGTAAGAAGTAATAAAGAGAGAAATAAAGCATATCACCATTGACGCTAGAGATTTAGCATCAAATTTAGCCAATTATCAGGCTATCTATTACAAAGTGGTTACTAGTCTTAAATACATAATATAACAAAAGGAATAACTAAAACATATCTTTAAGCAAGTGTTTTATTAGTGAAACACTATATAGGAGTTCAGATTTGGAGAGGGGAAAACTCTATGTAAAGTCCAAGTAAATTTGCAGAGTTTGAAGGAGATAATTAGATAATGGAAATAGATGAATATAACCATGGATTTTAACTCAAATAAAGCAAAATAACTGTAAACTTTTGATGGAATTAAGTCTATTATAAAGTACCAAACTACCAACAGAGTTTTGTGCACAAATATGGCCAAATAACCATGGGAATTTAATGTTGTATTAAAGTTAAACATGTCTTGGACATGTTTCAGAATTTAGGATATGATAGGTAACCTCTCTTTCTTTCTAGACTAATATGCTATATACTTTTATCAAGAATACTTTTAGTCATACTATTCTCATCATTTCTCATAAAGTAAGCTAATCTGAGAGATTGGAATATTTAAGTATTTTATTAATAAAGACTTAGGTTTTCCCAAAGATCATAGATGTTAGGTAAGGAACATGCCCAGAAGAGGAAACTATCTGTAGAAAAATTAGTCATATTTAGAAAGAAAATACTAATGGAAAGTAGAATATGAGGGAAGTTGGAGTTTTAAGCATAAGCATCCAGAACAGTATACTATACTAGTTGATTTTCAAGATAATAAACTATAGAATACTTATATGTCTTAAATATTAGTATTCAGTGACTAAGATTATATTTAAGAATTGGAAGAGATAGATAACTACTTTAGTTATACTAATGTTCTCAGAAATAAAGTCTGGAATTCCATGGAGATTATAAAAAACCATATAATCAGTTATAAAGTAATTGGACATAAAGTAGAACCAGATAGATCTGTACTAGAAAAGTATAGATAAAGTAGAAGGAAAATATTCTCTTCTACAGATGTTTGGAGTGAATCAGATACTAGGTGAGTATTATCTGTGATATAAGTGACAATAGAATCCTACAAAACTCCATGAACTTTGTTTGATTGTTCTAACAACAAAACAGAGTTTTCTTCTTAAGATCTTAAAACATCACAAGTCTAATAGTTTTAGATTACTTACCTTACATCTCAACTTCTCTTTCTCTTTCTCACTTTCTAAATAATGTCTGCTCTAAGCAATCATTTTATAAATCCTATCCATACTTATAAAGTCTTGGACATTTTCTAGCACTATCTAAAAGAAGTAGCCAAGTTCTAGCATATTTTAGAACTTTTTACTAACTATTTAGCTCAGAAACCTACAAGCTTTAATATTTAACTCTGTCTTTGTATTTGTAGATATATTTTTTCCTTTTATATCAAAATCTCTTTTTTCAACTAATACTTCTATACCTAAATAAAAAAGAAATCTTATATTGGTTAATATAAAAGACCTCAATAGGATTTTTAATATAAATAAGTTTACTTTATATATCTCTAGTATATAGTCTGTATACACTTTATATCTAATCTATTCTAAATATTATAAACTATATATATTATATTATATTATATATGATATTATAACATAATATTGTTTATTTTAATTAAATTCATAATAAGAAAAAATAAAAGAAAAAATAAATAAATAAATAAGATAAATCAGATTATAGGAGAGAAAAATAAAAAAAGAGTAAGTTCATTGTCTTCAAGTCTGATATTCACTAAACTTGAGCAGAAATTAATAAGTAAAATAAGTTTTCTTAAGTTTCTGCTCTTTTTATATCTAGTTATTTATAGACCAATTTTTTTATAACCAAGATAAAATCTTCTGAGCTCTCTTATTCTTTAAAAGTAGCTATACTTTAAAATAACTAGAAAAAATCTTTTATAAAGAATTAACTATAAGTACTTTTTCTATTTCATTATAAGCTAGATTTGAATAGTTTTTCCAAAAGCATTTTTTCCCATTAATGCTATTACTAAAATAATCAATAAGCTAAAGAGAATAGCTTATTACCAAAAGAGTTATATAGTAGAAAAATGCTTAGATAAGTTTCAAACTTGAATTATAAATACTAGCTATATCAATTCTTATATTATAGTAGTTAAATTCCATCCTAGTCTTTGAATAGCTATTTAAACCTAAATTACAACTATACTAGTAAAAAAACCAAAAGATACAGGCTTTCTTACATAGTTCAATACTACATAGTATATAAATTAAGCTAAACAAGTTAACAAAGCCTTTTAGTTCACTTAATAAGCTACTCTCATTCTCACTTTCAAATGTTTGTTAATTATCTCTACTTCTCAATAGTTACTCTGTTATATCAGTACTCTTATATCTACTACTACTGGTATTTTTACCAAACATCCTCATAAATATAGATACTACTCAGAAACTTTATTCTATACTAACTATATAGTTTATAAATATCTAATAAGATTAAATGTCTAACAATTAACTACTAAGCAAAAAAACTTATAGAAAACTTAAACACGTAGAGATTACATAATAACTCAAATTCACAGAATGAGAGGATTTGAATAAGAACTTTAATAATTAGGATTTTATATAGAATAACTAGCAACATATATACTCTAGTTACTGAATAATAAGTTTACTAAATAAGAGAAAAGACTTTCTTAATATTCTATAATTAGTGCTTTAATGCCTATTGTTAGAGTTGTAAACAATAGACTTGGTTTTATTTTTATTTTCCATTTTAATTTAATTTAATTTTTGGTTTTTATTTTACTTTTCTTTATTTAGACTTAGATAAAAGAGATGATATAATATGTATAATAAAGGTATAATATCTGTCACAGTATGATTATACAGATTACTGATCATATGATCACATGATATAGAAGAGAATAAAGAAAGTTCTGGAACAGATAATATTATATAGTATAGCAACAATATATTAGTTTTATAGAGTACAAATAAACTTGAGGATAAGTTATTTATAGTATGTACACAGACTATAATCTAGAGTATATAAGGTAGATTAGTTTGTACTTGGAACTCTATCAAGTTTTCTTATATTACTCAATATAAGAGCTATCTTTTGTCTTTACTTAAGAACTTAAGATATAATATCTATAAAATCTTGTTATATTTTTTATTATTCTAAAAACCACCAAAATTTCTGAAATCTTGTTAGTACAAATTTTAGTTAACTCCAGAGCTATAGAAATCTTTGTTAGCCAAAATTTTATCTCAATTTACACTGACTAAATATCTATAAACTTTCCTATCTTGTTCTAGTTTATAATATAGTTAATATTTCTAATAAGGCTAAACAAGTCAACAAAGTAATAAACATAGTATTCTGTTACAAGTATTAATTAAAGTAGGTCTTACTTGTAGTTTTAGGTCTAAATAAATAGAACCTTATATTAGACTTTACTTGACTTGAGTAACATAACTCTAAAGTCAACTAACAAAAGAAATAAGTAATTATAATAAGATATTTCATATATTACTCTAGTTATTAAGATCTTTAGAAGACCAAAAAACATCAATTGCATACTCTAACTATTTGTTGCTCTAACTTATTCTTTATTTTAGCTAAAGACTCAGAACTCTGCAATTAACTAATAACTACACAGAATAGTTGAGAAATTATTTTTATCTGACCTAACTACTTCTGGAATTCTTGGTAATACCATTCCAATGTTTATCTAAAGCCTTTCATTAAAACTAATTTGCAAACAATATCTTTCTTATCCTCTTGTTTTGTTAGATATAGTTCATACTTGAAAGCAAAAGTTCACAGGGTTAGATCAGGGTTTTGTACAAATTTATAAACTTTGTAAATAATCTTGGCTTCAGCTTATATATAGTGTTATTTATCTGCTATGAGATCACAACTTCAGAAGAATGAATAAAGTTTTGAAAAGTGAGTTCCAATAAGAAAAGTGTATCATTATATAAGTATTTTAAAAAGAGAACTCAAATGTTTTATAGAAAAGGCTAAGTCTAGAAAGAAGTAAACTCTGCTGTGAAAGACTAAGTACTTGCAAAGTTATAATAAGTAAATATATCAGATTTAAAGATAGTAAACTTGTTTTTTTTCTATTATTATTCAAGTTTCTCTTATTTTTCTCCTTTGACTTTTCTTTATTCTCTTTATTTTGAACTGAGTAAAGTGATATTACACATAATTATCACAAGTCAGTCATAGTATCATGTAACTCATAAGAAGAGTAATATGATATGATGTCTCTTATATACATAATTCATAACATTTAGGATAGACTAGATATATAGTATACACAAACTATATACTAGAGATATATAAAGTATAAGAAACTTCACTGAGTTCTTTTGTGTTAACAATACAAGTTCTATTTTTATCCTAACTCTGAGATTTAAGTTATAACAAGATAACACTACTATAAAAAAACAAGTTATATGTAAAAGAATAACATTGCTACAGAAAACAGACTATTTTTAGATCAAGTCATTTTTTTTATAAAAAGACCTTGATATCTTTTAAAATCACTATAAATGAAACCACACTATCAAACTAATTTCTAGTACCAAGTCCAAGTCATATATACTCTATTTCTATAAAGCAGTTAGAACTAAATATATTAATTGCTAAGAATCTTAGTACTGCCTACTTCTACTGAATTCTGAGCTTGTTACAAAACTTTAAGATATCTTATACTTTATTAAACTTGATATATATTAAAGGTTTAACAATATTTGTATTAAGCCTGATAATAAGTAGAAAGCTACTTTTTATACAAACTATAAACTTTTTAAATCCCTGGTAATATTTTTTGGTATGACTAATAGTTTAGCCATTTTCCAAAATAATTTTATTTGAACATTAAAAGAGTATTACAAAGTAGTCTATAGAGTTCTCAAAGTCCTAGTTAAGTATAAGTTACTTCTTTGCTTCAAAAAGTATGAGTTCAACAAGCTACATATTAAATATTTAGATTTAGTTATTTTTGAGGATCAAGTTATATAAACTCTGTAAAAGTAGCCAGAGTTTATAACTGGTCTATGTTAATTGCTTATACAAACTTATAGGCATTTCTATACTTAACTAACTTTTATCAAAATTTCATCTATTGCTTTTTAAATATTGTCTACTTTTTTTTTTGATATCACAAGACTTAGACCTAAAACTCTATACAACAATCAGTCTTTGATATACTTGAGAAAGCTATTACCACAATACTAGTATTAATCTTCCTAAATATTTTTATTTTCTTCTACATTGAAGTAGACAGCTCATATACAACTAGAATAGTACTCTTCTAGATTTTTAAGAAAGATAGTAAATAACATCTAATCTTAGCAAATCTCTCTTTCTAGTAAAACATAATTATAAAATATATGATAAGAAAATACTAGCAATTATTTATATTAGAGAAATAGTGTTATTTTGTGAAGAAAACTGCAATCTCAGTTAAAATCTAGATAAACCATAAGAATTTCAAGCATTTTATAACTGTCAAAAAATTAAACTAATAACAAGTCTAGTAGCTATTGTACTTGTCTCAATTCAATTTCTTATTATACCATCATTGAGAGAAGTCTATAAATAAGTATCACATACTATCAAAATCTATCTGACTCCATCTGATTCCATCATAGACTACACTCACCAATATCTTGGAAATGAATATCTTTCTTCTAGTTTGTACTATTCTTCCAGTGCAAATCAATTTGGCTCTATTTCATGGTTGATCACTCTATAATCAAGTACATAGTTTTCCTCTATTCTCTATAGAACTCTGAATACTATTCTGGGAACTTGAGTGTATATAGAGTAGATACTTATTTCCTTAGATTCTTGAATATGGTCTTAGTTATAGAGTACTAGTATTTAAGATGACTAAATACTTTGTAATTCCTTATCTTGAAAATCAACTAATGTAGTATATCAATCTGGATGCCTATACTTGGAACTCAAACTTCTCTTATATTTTACTCTTCTTATTCTTCCTCAAATATAGCCACCATGATATACAGAGATACAGTATATCTATTAAAGCCAAGATTATCCAAGAATTACATCTATATATTTCAGATAAGATTCTTATGCCTTGTCTAACATCTTCTGTATTTTTTCTACAGATGGATTTCTCTTCTAGATATATCCATTACCTGACAATAAGTCTAATACATTTTTAAAACAAGTAAACTATAATACTATTTCTTAAGATAATCAGAATATAGTATTGCTTAAACTGGAGTTTTTTACTACTTGAGTATTGGAAAGCATTGCTATAAAAGATAAGAAGGCTTTTTTATATTCAACAATTTATTACACAGAGCATGTAGGCAGGCCATGGTAGCTACTTTGTAACTACTTACAATAGACACAAACTACATGAGAAGCAGAATAGAGAAAGAAGAGGAAAAGGAGAAAAGAGGAGCATACTACAAAATATAAAGAAGAATAGAATACAATATGTCTTAATTGATATGTAGCTATGTAATATTCTCAGAGAAGGAGAACATATTACTGTTAAACTCCAGGAAAAGAGTGAAGTATGCAATAGAATCTCTTCTTAGATTCCAGTAGTTGTTGAATCTTTTGCAGTTATATAGAATATAATATCTTGTTTTGATAGAGTTTCACCACATGGACATATAAAATCTTCTCTAGGAAAAAATATAAGTCTGTATTCCCCAATTAGCATATGATTGACTATTGCTCTTGTTGCTCTAGTGCAAAGTAAATTGAAATAGCCAAAGTATTTAAGCCATGGTCTACCTTTTTAAATTGACAGTTCTAAAGGATTTGAATCTTCATCTAAAAGGTCTAAGAAGTGACATCCTCTATCATTAGAAGCTTGGAAAGACATTCTTCAAACATTCAGAATACTTTTATATTCAGTCTTCTTGTTGAAGTCCCATGATGATTTGCATAGGAAGATAAGTGACAGATTGAATTTCCCAGCTTTCTTGCCAACTATGTTGTAAAGATGCCATCTAAGACTGCTTGGACAATCCCAAAATTAGATGCAATGTTGTCACTTTTTTTGAAAAACTCTCTAAGATCTTGAGAGATTAACACTGATTGTAATTAATAAGAATACACTGAAGAATCAAAGATTTTCTTGGCAGTATGTATAGAATCTGTGATAATGACAATTCAATTGGCATAAGGAAGATGTGTAGCTTAGATGATACTATATCTTATTGCAAAAAGTTCTGCTTCCATAGCTATGACTCTAATCATGTAATGTTTAGTTTTGATAATAGGTTTATTATGGCTATGGATATGGGATATAAAGATAGTGATTGTTGTAGCAACCACTCGTCACTCAAGGACAAATGATCTCACAACGAGCAAAGCTCTCCAATGGACTATCAAGTAACGAATGGGGGAATTACAAGAGAACTCGACAAGGAGCCCTTGCTGTATTGCTCCTCTATATATACTATTTACAAGTGGTCTGTGCTACAACAATATCTATCTGGCCCTTAAGTCCATGCTGCTACCTCATGTTCATTACTCATCCACATGTGTTTTCCATAAGGCCACCATGCTTCCTACATATGCCCTGATGTCATACCTTTAATCTCCGCTGTACATGTGCACACCATGAGGAACCCATGTCCCTTGACGTCATCTCCTAACCCTAACTCCATCTCTAGACTCTTCCTGATCCTTCTAGACCCTAAGTCCTTCCAGACCGCTCTAGACTCTATCACATGACTTCCAAGTCACATGCCTATCTCCTAACCCTTTGTCCGTTGTAGACTAATAATTACTACTGTCCTATTCTTGTCCACTAACCCTAACCCTAAAGTCTGTCCACATCCTTGCGCTATAACAGTGATGTGATTTTTGATACTAGTATCAGATACAACAACTACTGAATGAGGGTCTAACAATGCTTGAATGATGATGTTGTCAAGATGTCTTAGGTGACATTTGATGTCTTAACCATTACTTCTGTTGGGTAAATAGAAAGAAAAACAATTTGGGAAAATGTCTATAAGTCTATTTCCTGGTAAAAATTCAGGATTGAAAGAAGAAAAGAAAGGGAAAACTTCATTAAGTTTATTATCCATATTGACTATGAGGCTTTTGATAATTGAATACTATTTGAACATAAGATTGTTTAGTGATAGATAGTGAGATTCTTAAGCAACAGTATTTCTTAACTCAAGGAGCAAGTTGATAATGTGATTCTGAGGCAATAAATGAACTTGTAGGAGGACATAATCATAAAGTTTTTGCATATGAAGATAGCATCCATGATCTATATAGCAGCTCTTCTCCACATCTTTCTGAGTCTCTTGAGTAAGTAGGCTAGTGGCACTTTGTTGTAGTACCACACTTGGAAACTATATAATGCTATGAATAATGTGCAACATTTGTATAGTTATTGTTTTTGAATAGGATTGAGGCCTCTCAACGAATTTCCCAGCATTTTCATGCATTTGATCATTGATATGGCTTTGTTAGCATAAAAGTCAACATGTTGTTGAAACAAGAGTTTATAATTAAATATGAAGCCTAGATATCATCAAGTAATCTTGAGGCATAATACCAATTCTCCTAAGGATATGAGATTAAGGGGAGAGAGATTGAAATTTCCTTGTAATCTAGAAACATGGAATACTTCTATTTTTTCATGTTTTATGATTAGTTCAAATTTCATAAGAAGATTGGAGATTACATTATAGCTATAGAAAAGGTTTGTATTCAACACAGTCATTGAATTGTTCTATGCAATGAGTAATCTGTCATCTATAAAAAAAAGAGTGAAGATTGGTATTTTTAGATTTTTTAACTGATTTTCAAAAATATGAAAAATGGGTGAAAGATATAAGACTAAAAGAATTGGAGAAAGAACTGAACCTTGCCCAATCCCAATATCAATATTAAAGAGAGGAGAAAAAAAATCATTTCAAAGATATTTGGTTTTTCTATCTACTAAATAATTGTGAAAAAAAATTAAGACTTTTGGTTTAAAACTGGCTTTGACCAAAATTGATAAGAAAAGATGATAGTTTAGCAAAGGAAAGAATTGTGCTATATCAAATGTTAGTATGCTAGTTGTATACTTCTTGATCTATCTTATATGAATAAAGTAGATTAGTATAACTCTTGCATCAAAAGTAGATATTTGTTTGAGATCACCTAGCTAGTATAAATGGATGAAGTTATTTGATATCATTGTGAATTGCATTCTTTTGCTAATCACTTTCTTGATCAATTTTCCAATAATATTGAGTAAAACAATAGGCTGGTAGGCCTTAGAGAAATTATAGGATTTCTTATTTAGCTTCAGAATTACAATAGTAGTTGACATTTTGAAATGTGAGGGCTAGTGTTCTAAGTCAATACATATATTAGCAATATCAATGAATTTATTGAGACATACATTATCTATAACAATTATCTTGAAGTATCTCCAAGATAACTTGTCTAGTCTAGAAGTTGACAAGTTATTATATTTCTTGACTACACTGATGAATTCTTTCTTTAAAAATGAGTTCCATATCATGACTTCTTTGTAAGGAATCTCTCTTCAAGTAGTTGAGGGTCTGTTGAATAATCTTGGTGTCAAAATCGCAAGAAGTGAACTTAACTTTTCTTATTTTCTTTTCGATTTATTTTTCATTTTTCTATTTTTAGAACTTAGGGTTAGGGTTAGCAATGACATCACTTGGTCACACATCAGTCATATCAGATAAAACAGTGACAGTAACAGTCACATGACACATGGAAGGACATAGAAGATTCTGGAAAGATGATGTCACACAATATACACAACATATATTGACCTTAAGGTGTCTACATAGAAGTTTATGGTAGGATGTACAGTAGCTAACAGACCATGTAGAAAGGTATATAAGGTAAACAGTTCTGTATAGAGTTCTCTATTGAGTTCTCTTGTATAAACTCTATACAAGATTCTTTTACTTAAACAACTCTAAGTTCTTATGATTGTAACACTTGGGCTGAATTAAATAACAGATGAAGAGCCTGCTATAAGTTCTCAATTTTGATATATAGTCTTCTATTAAATTAGATTGCCTTAATAGCTGGGAGTTTATGCTTTTTAACCTAATTTATGAGCTCTTAGAACATCTTGCTCTTATTAGCAATTTCTTGAATTTTTAAATCAAGAATTCATGCTTTGTCTTCTTGATAGTGTTTCTGAACTTTTTCCAGTCATTAATATGTCTAGACTATTGATAGTACTCAAGATCTCTTTAACATTAATTATTCCACTATTTCTTTAAGTATTTGGTAATATTGACAATTTTTGAATATTTATACCATGTTCTTTCTATAGTATTAGCAAACTTCTAGATAGTTTGTTTAAGAACAAATTCATTACAAATGTTTGCAGTGTTTATTTCTTTGATGATTTCTATAAGTTTATTTATGAATTTGTTTTCTTCTTTATTATTCTTGATTAGCATATGTTTTCTTGTTTAAATTTGCTCTTCAAAAATTGAGATATCAAAGTGAGATGTGATTAGAAATCAATCTCAGATCAGGACAGATGGTATGATTGTTATATTCTGATGATTCTAGTCTAAGAAATATAAGATTAATTACTGAGTTTAAGTCCCACTGCTTGTCAGAGTATCTAGTAGAGATTTGTTCAGTGGGTCTAGATAGTTCTAGATAAAAAGAGTCTGGAATATCAAAAAGAGTTTGGCTATGGTGAGAGTGATAAGAGTAGTTAGGGTTCCAGCTAATATCTCTAATATTAAAATCTCCAGTCATGGTGAGAAAATTATTGATATTGATCTCAGTATTTAAACAGATCTGTGATTGAAAAATGAGATACAAGAAATATCTTTGTAGTTGATGATGTCTTTCCTCAAGAAGAAATAGAGGGGATATAGGCAAATATTAATGTAGATTACAACTCTGAGAGAATTATTGTCTTGAGATGTGTTCTTGGAAAATATAATCTAGTTAGAATGGTTTGGAATTCCTACTAATATATTCTCTTCTTTGTTAGTTGAACTTGGAATGGAACAAATAGCAGACAAAGATGATAAGAATTATGTTGATAACAAAGTTGTTTTTATGAATGTTTTGTAAAAATATTCTGATGTTCTTCACAATTATGCTTTGTTACTGTTTACAACTGAATGAATTGATTGTTTTCTTGTGTTATAAATTTCTTAGTATTTCTTTTAAGTGTTATTTGCAATTGAACCTATGTTTACAGAAAGAACAAAGGTTAGAGTTAGTATGGTGGTTACTTTGATAGTTGCTACATTTGAAGATATAAGGGCAAGGTTCATCCTGTTTAGTTTCTAATCTGAGGGATTAGTCTTGCTATTACCTTTGCAATACTATGTGAAGTGTCAGTGATATTCAGATTTATGTGGAATATTATATTTAACACATTTTGATCCTTGAATTCTGTATGAAAATATATATTAAAGCATACTAAAACTCATATTAGCATCTCTAATTGTAGCTATGTAGCTTTCTATATTGAAATATTTGTTGATTAGTCCTTTAGCTTTATTACTGCTTTGAATATCTCAAATATCAATTCATATGATTGCCATATCAGATTTGAGGGAGACTTTGATTATTCAGAGTCTCAAGGCTAGCATAATATTGTCGAAGATGTGATTCTTCTTCAAGATATCCTTTACAACCTCTGATGTAATGGAAGTATTAGTGTTTTCCCAGAGGTAAGGAATGCTTATAATCTTTAGGTACAATTTAGATTGTAGAAGTTGCAGAATTTCAACTTCTTCAGCTATGATATATTTAGCATTCTTGATATAGTTTTTAATTATTTGGAGATCCAAAGGAGATGTTACTTTGTTAGTAACAATTATAATCCCTAATTAGTCTGAGTAAATAAAGTCAACTATAACTTCTGACTTGATATTTTTTAATACTCTATTATTGTTAGCTATATAATTATAACTATCTTTCATAAATTTGGTTTTGTTATTATTATTCATAAGGATGATAACTTGTTTTCTCAATGGGCTTTTTGTAGTCATATTAATCTTTGGTTTGAGCTTACCATGGTTATTGATAATTTTTTGAATATTTTTGATTTTTTTAACTTGGAGATTTGGAAAGATCTCTTTGATTTTAAGAACTTCTCTGATAGTGGTAGTTAGCTTGAACACTTGAGCATATAACTTGTTCAGAGCTCATTTAGTTATTTTGAAGTATTTGGAGATTTTTTTTATTTTTTTAAGAGATTTGGCAGAGATCAGAGAAAATAGTCTTTTAATATTTGCTGGTTTGTCTGTGCTCTTCTTTTTCATTTTTCCTGTTTTGACAGGATTAGTTTTGGAAGTGAATTTAGATACTACCTTTTGTCTAAAGGAGTTATTGTTTTCATTAGTAAAAAGCAAATCCCAGCCTGAATTGTATATAGAAGTTATAAACTTCCAAGCAGTATTATTTATGTTTCTAAGGTCAGCAATATTATTGGATTTATTGACATCAACACTCTTGTTGTTAATATATTTGGCAATGTAGATTAAGAATTCCTTAATATATTTGATGTCAAAGAAAAGGTGTTCTGATAAGCCATGAAGAGAGATAGTAAAGTAATTGTATATTAATGATGTCCTCTTGTAAGGAACTCATATTAGCATTATTAATAAGAGCACACTTACCTCATGGTTTGAATGCTTTGTTGAGGGCCAGTATATAAGTCTCTAGTAGGATCTAAGTCAGTTATCTTACTGACTAGATTTCCTTCTCTTTCAATATTGTCACTATATGATAGTTGAGAGCTATTAATTGGATTAACTTCTATTTCATCTGAAAGATTATTATTATATTCCATTCTAAAGTAGTAAATGTTATAACCTTAATCCTTAGAGTAGGATAAAAGGTCAAACTCTTATATTAGAGAAGATACAAGAAAACTCAATAAGAAACTCTTTTACAAAATAGTCTACCTTATATATACTTCTTCAGATGGTCTGTGCTAACTACTGTGTACCCTACCCTAAATGACCATGTGTAAAGCATGAGACCAACATGTGAAGTCCATGTTATATGATGTCATCTTGTTTCAGAACCTTCTATGACTTTCTCTCAAGTCCTATGATCAATATTATGACCACACCACCAGATATGACTGATGTGATCTATCACTTCTAACCCTAACCCTAAAAGTTTTAAAAAATGAAAAATAAATCAAGACAAAAAATAAAAAATGAGAAAGAAAATAAAAAGACTATGTCTACTTTCTGTCATCTTGATAGTAAATATATGATGAAACTGTAAAAGATACAGAGATACTTCTAGAGATTGCTTTACTAAAGAAGGTAGACCTTTTCTCTAATGTCATTTTCAACATCTATGTCTGCATTGGATAGTAAATGAGCTATATTTGAGAGTTTGAAACTGATAGAAGTAATAAAAAGCTGTTTATTTACTAATTTTCTTTTGGATGCTATCATACAAGATAGTGGTATAAGAAAAAGAAATAATACTTTAGTTCTAAGAAAGAAGGCTTTCTTAATAAATACCTAATAGAAAAATTATAATTTTCAAAATAGTCAGAAAATAATAGACTACTTCTACTTTATAATAAAGTATATATCTTAAATACTATAGATATTCATAAACAAATAAACATACTTTATCATAACTCAAAAATAGCTGAATATATATATAGGTAAAAAAATTTAGAACTAGTCTTTTAAAATTATTAATAATCTTAAATATCTAAATATATTAATTAGTATGTTAGCATTTATAATCTTTACTTGTATACTAAGCTAGCTTAATATCTTTCTTTTAAAAAATTATATTTGTTGTTAATATTTAATATTAGGTTAGAAACTATTAGTATAAACTTTGTTGTAAAACTTTTAAAATCTACAAAATTTAAAATAGTAGTAGATTCTATATTTAAAATGATGTATTTTATTTTTAACTCACACAACTATTACTGCAAAGAGTATTACAAGGCTTTTTTTGTATTATATTTGAAATTATATAGTCTTTTTATATAGAAGCTTTATTATATGTTTGGAATTAAGATTACTAGTATAGTACTATTAGAAACTAAAAATATCTGTAAATATAATATAAAAGATAAAAATAAAAGAGTAAACATAATAATATAAAGAAACTATTACATAATTATAATTTTGAATGATGAAAGTTCAGAAAAGATAAGTATGATATAAGTCTAAGTTAATTATCAGACTAAGAAACTATAATAGCTAACATTCTTAAATATAGAAAATTTACTTTAATAATATTTTATTGCTGTATATACTCTAGATTATTAGATATTATAGAGATGAAGTAATCTGATATGAAATAGAACTAAATTAATTTATATTAAAAATAATATATAAACTGAAAAAAATATTTACTTTTATAAATGTTTTGAATAGAGTAAAGCTTAGGTAATCATTATCCATGATGAAAATAGATTAATGAAGAATATATAATAAGTTTAGTGATATAAACTTTCCAGAATAATCTTAGCTTCAGCTTATATATTACATTATTTGTTTACTATATAATTATAACTTCAAAAAATAAAATAAAATCTAAAAAAGACAAGTGCTAATATAGTATATTATTATTAAATACTCAAAATTGAGTTTACTTGAATATTCAATTATCAGACTAACAAATTACAATAAGTTTTATATACAAGAATTTAATAAAAGATATTTGAAAGTTTTATTATGTAGTTTTAAGTAAAGGTTTTAGTAATACTGTTATAAAACTTAGCATATAACAAACTTAACTAATATAACTTATTGTTTATAACAATTAAGTAATATTCATTTCTGATCTTTTAATCTAATGATAAAATATATCTTAACTTTATTATTATAACTTAAAACTTAGAGTTAAGTCAAAAAAAGAGTATTATATTAGATTAATATAAGAAAACTCAATAAAGTTATTAGTATAATGTATTTATCTATATATATAGTAAATATACTATATAATATCATTATTTCAAAACTTTTTATATTTTTTATATATCATATGATATTATAATTATAACTATAATATATATAATATTACTAAACTTTAATTTTAAAAGTTTAAATTAATATGTGATATATGACTAAACTTAAAAAAATAAAATACCAAGTTTAATATTTACTTTTTTTTAAAGTTTATATATCATTTATAAGTTTATTTTGTTATAATTATAAAATAAACATATAATAACTATACTTTTTAATATTATTATACTAAATTTATAATATTATATGTATTAATTATATAATTCTTCATTATTGAATAAAAGAAAACTAAAAGAATATAAAATCTATAAAAAGTATTTAAAAAAATAATATTATAACTTAAGTTTAAAAGTTTAGTCAAAAGAAAAAACTAATATTATTTAGTATAAAAAAACTTCATAAAGTTCTTAGTATAGATATATCTACTTTATATCTTTATTATATATGATATTATTCTATTACATAATATTATAACTATGACTATAACATGTTATGACTTACTATTAATACTTGTTATATTATTTAGTTTTCTTTAAGTTTAAAAGAGAAAAAATCTAAGTAAAAGATTAAAACTAAAAAGAACAAGTTTATTATCTTTAATTTTAATATTTTAAAATTTCTCCTCTAAAACTTCCTCCAACTTCTTTTTAACTTTTTATTATTCTATCTATATAGTATTTTCATTATATATTTTTCTAGTAATTCTTCTTGCTTAAATTCTTATTATTTTACCACTTTTACTCTTTATTGGTCCTCTTATGATCAGTATATGCAAAAAAATGGTAAGTAACCTTAATACTTTGCTTAGAATAAAACAATCTTCTTAAATCAAAATTATTTATACTTTTTTTAGAGCAATAGTCAGTAGTTGAAGTAGTTAGTAAAAATCAATGTGGTAAAATAAAAAGAAGGCCCATTAATACTTACAGAAATTATTTTGAGCTACAAGTACAAAACAAAAAGTAAAACTAATACCAGTTTCTCTCTACTATTTTTTATATTTTTATTATCATTTATTAACTTTCTTCTCTCATATAACAACAATATTATTATAAGTTAACATGATCTTTACCAAATCATCAAACAGCAGCAAGTGTAGTTGACAGCAATACAGATACAGATTCAGGCCCTGATTGCAAAAAAAGTAATAATAGAAGCAAAAGAGATAATAAAAAAATCCAACACAAAGATAGCTAAGCTATATCAGACATAGTTCATACTAAAAGTGAAAGTTTACAAGATAGGCTTAGAGATGTGTGAACTTGTAGAATTGTTATGGTATACTTGAATATTAATCTTTTTCTTTTTCTTTTATTTATTTTTCTTGATTTAATATTTCTTTTCTTTTGATTTTCTTTTTCTTTTTATTGACAATAAAAAAGCACATGACTGTGATCACATGACATATCACATAATATAAGATCATAGGTCTAGATTGGGTAAAAGTAAACTAAAAGAATGATGTCAAGAAGTATGTTAACAGCATGTCTACCTCATAGTATATATATAATGTACTTATGGACAATGTATAGACTTTAAAGCAAGGTTAAATTAGTGTTAGCATAGACCATCTGCAACTTATATAAATAGAGTAGCAATTTAGCAGAGACTCCTTGTTGAGTTCTCTTGTGATCTCTATATCAATAGCCTACTAAGAGCTTTGCTACTTTGTGTAATTATTGGACTTTGTGTCTAGTAGTTGCTACAACAAGAATAACCTTAGCTTTAGCTTATATGCTGTACCATTTGTCTGCTATGTAGTCATAACTTCAGATAAAAGGAATAAGTCTGAGATAGAAGTGAGTGCTAATTGGTATATTGCTATTGAACACTGGAAAGAATTTCCAGATTATTACATCACTGCTATAAGAATGTATTGTGAGAAAGATAGCCACCATAAAAGGTAGGCTTGTAAATTAAGTATTGATAAAATAGTATCACTGCAGAAGTGTATTTTCCAGATGGGTAGACTTAGAATATGACAAGCTACTAGTTTTTAATGGAAAAGCAGAAAGAAAAAAAGAATTTATTACAATATACAAGCTATTTTTGAGAATAAAGATGAGAAGAACAATAGTAAAAGAGCAAATCTAGTGGATATTGTTATATATGTAGAGAAGAATTTAGAATTAAAAGAGGTCAAATTTGGATTAACAGAAGAATTTTTAATAGAACTAAAATAGAAGTTTAAAGGAGAGGACAAAGAATTAGTTAAGATGGCAAAACTCAGAAGAATAAAGCAGAGAAGAAGAACCATAGAAGAACTTGTACAAGAATTCCAAAAGGCAGTGAGGAACAGTAAATATAAAGAAAGAGTACTAATAGAGGAATTTAAAGGAAGAATAAATAAGTTAATTAAAAAGAAGTTAATGAAAATAGAAAGACCTCCAACTAGCATTGAACAGGAGTATGAATGTGCCATTAATTTAGACAGATACTGAAGAGAAAGTAAGAGAGAGAAAGAAAGATTAAGAAGAAGAAAGAAGAGTAGAAATCTGGAACAAAAGCAGAGAGAAAGAAGAAGCAATTAAGGAAGTTTCTAATCAAGAATGTCTCTACCACAAGTGTGGCCAAGGAGATAGGAGATATAATAGTAGGTGCCAGCAAAGCTTACTTCAATGAAAGTGGTAGAAAGAATAAATACAGTAGTGGTTAGAAATCCTCTACAAGTACAAGAAAGTAAAGGAAAGAAAATAAGAAGAAACCCTTATGTAATAGAGATGAACAGAGGAAGGAATTGTTATAGCTGTAGAAGTTTTGGATATTTAGCTAGAAATTGCAAAAACAGAGGAAGAATTAGACAAAAGAGGAGAATTGAATATAGAGATAATATGAACACAATAAACAATTTAAAAGAGAAGAAAAATCTAGTAGTTCTCAACTAGATTCTTATAACAGATTTAATATACTAGCTAGTCATGTAATATAAGCTAGTATTCCAGATCAAGAGAAATCTAAGAAAGACAAAAGAATAATCTTGAAAATGGAGAAAGCAAGGAAAGATATAAGAAAAGCAAAAAGGAAGTCATTAAGAGAAGTAACAGTGAAGATTGGATTAGAGAGAACAAACATACAGAAAGGAATTATAGTAGAGGTGTTGTTGGATAGTAGGACAACAATACTAGTGATAAATTCAGAATTTGCAAGAAAGCAAGGGTTTAAGTTGAAGAAAATAGAAAAGCTTATTTATATGAGAAATATAGATGGAACATTTAACAAGGAGAGGCTGATAGAAAATACTGTAGAAGTCAATATTTATTACCAGTGGCATAGGGAAAGAACAGAGATAGATAGATGTGATTGAAAGATAGAAGTGAAGTATAATCTTGGAAATGCCATAGTTCACTCACCACAATTCTAAGATTAATTGGAAAACAGAAGAAGATAAGATGTACAGATATCTAGAGAAGTATGGGAAGCAATAGAGACTGAAGCAAGGAAAATTGGAGTAGCAAAAACAACAGGAAAAAGAAATAAAAATAGAAGAAGAAAGATCAAAGAGAGTAAGACAATAGATGTGAAGAAAGTAACAGAGAAATAAGATATTTGAAATGAATAGAAAGAAACAGCAAGATCAGAAGAGAAAGCAAAAAAGTTGGTACTAAAATAATTCTATATGTAGATTAAAGTTTTTGGGAAAAAACAAAGTGAAAGGATACCAACTATTATGATCTTAAGCTTGGCTCAGGTTGCAACTTAAACAGAACATAAGTAAAGAAGGAAGAATGATCAATTGGTAAAGCATAAGGATACAGAATAATATCCATAACTATATATATACTGAGAGACCATAAAGAATATATATGATATAAATGAAGAAAACATGAAGAAATCTCCATTACTTTATAAGACACTGACTGATCATATATGAGAGAAACACATGGTACAGCTAATCATTGAGTTATAAGGAAGAAACCTCAATACTTGTTGTCTATAAGCAAACCACCTGTAATATATGAGGCATTGATCATAACACCAATGAAAAAAATATAAGATCATACAATAGAATTGATAAAAGAATTTGTACTAAAGAAAGGGAAAATCTACCTCTTGTCCAGAGAAAGAAGAAATGAGATGAGGGAGTTTATTTAGAAGTAAACAAGAAAGAGATACATCTGACTATCAAAGTCACCACAGATAGCACCAGTGTTTTTTATAAGAAAGAAAGATAGAAAGAAGAGGATGATACAAAACTATCAGTATCTAAATAAGTGGATAGTAAAAAACAATTATCCACTACCACTTATTGCAGATGTTATTGAGAATATTGAGACCAAGAAGATATTCACAAAGATGAATCTAAGGTAGAAATATAACAATGTAAGAATAAAGAAGAGTGATGAGTGAAAAGCAGCCTTTATAACACCAGAAGAGTTGTTTGAACCAACAGTTATGTTTTTTGTTTTGACAAATTCACTGGCCACATTTCAAACCATGATAAATAAGTTATTGAGAGATCTGATTAACATGGAAAAAGTGAGGAGTTTTATTGACAATATAATGGTGGGGACAGAAAGTGAGAAAGGGCATGATGAATTAGTAGAGGAGATATTAAGAAGACTAGAGAAAAATAATATATATGTGAAACTAGAAAAGTACAAATAGAAGATCAAAGAGGTAGATTTCTCAAAGGTGGTAATTGTACTGAAAGAAATAAAGATAAAGAAGAAAAAAGTAAAGATAGTGTTGGATTGACTGGTCCCAAAGCCAGTTAAGAATGTATAAAAGTTCTTAGGGCTGGCAAATTATTACAAAATATTCATAGAAGAATTTGCAAAGATAGTGAGACTGTTACATGAGTTGATAAAGAAAAAACAAAAGTAAGAATGGAAAATTAGGCAGAAGAAGTCATTTGAAGCATTAAATAATAGGTTCATGACAGAATCAATACTAGCAGCACTGGATTTAAACAGGAAGCTGAGAATGAAAGTTAATACATCAGATTATATGATAGAAGAAGTATTATTAATGAAATGTAGTAATGGAAAGTGGAGGCCAGTGGTATACCTCTCAAAATTTCTCAATAAGACAGAAAGAAATTATGAAATACATGACAAAGAGATATTGGCAGTAATCAGAGGATCGGAAAATTGTAGGCATTTGTTAAAAGGCACAAAGTTCAAGTTTGAGGTCTGGACTGATCATAAAAATTTGAAATATTTCATAAAAGCATAGAAGTTGAATAGACAACAGATCTGTTGGACATTATATTTATCAAGATTCAATTTCACCTTAAATTATATGCCAGAAATAAAAATGGAGAAGACAAACAGATTAAGTAGAAGATCAGATTGGAAGATTAGGGTAGAGAGTGATAATGAAAATTAAAGATTAATAAAGAAGTAATGAATACAAAAAATGATAAAAGTAATGGTAAAGAGATCAGAGGAAGTAATAAAAGAAAAAAGACTAGGGGAAAGGATAAGGAAGTTATAAAAGTAGTAGAAGAAATAAAGAAAGTAGGAGTATGAAATTTGAGAGGAGATAAGTGAGAAATTGAAGAAGAGTTGATATTAAAAAAAGGAAAGGTTTATATACTAAAGAATAAAGAGTTGAGAATAAAGATAATCTAGTTTCATTATGATATGCTAATAGTAGGATATAAAGAAAGGTAGAAGATAACAGAGTTAGTAACAAGAAATTACTAGTGGCCAAGAGTAATATAGAATGTGATTTATATTAGAGAATGAAGAATAGAACAGAAGCACTAGCAGGAAAGTTGATAACAAATAAGATATCAAAGAAGCTGTAAATATACTTAACAGTAGACTTTATTACAAAGTTATTATTGGTAGCAGAAAAGAATGTAATAAATTATTAAAAATGGCACACTTTGTAGCCACAATAGAGGAAATATTTGTCAGAGTTCAAGATAGTAGACTCTAACTATTTTCTTTTCTTTTATTTTTTTATTTTTGAGGACTTAGAGTTAGGGTTAAAGTGATGTCACTGACATACTGTCACACAACATGACTATGGTCACACATCAGTCACATAACAACATCACAGTCACAAGATCATGTGTTATATGAAAGAACATAGAAGGTTTTAAAAGGATGATATTATACAGTATATTTAATATATGTTGACCTTAAGGCAAATATATGGCTGTTTAGGGTAGACTAGAAGTAGTTAGCATGGACCATGAAGTTTTAGTATATAAGGTAGACAATCCTATACAAAGCTCTTTATCAAGTTCTCTTATGTTTTACCCTAATACAAGGTTTCTCTTCATTGATCTACTCTAAGATCTTTGAATTGTAACATTAGAATTTAATTCTCCTTCTTGAGACTGTCCAACACAGGACTCTCTTATAAACTTACTCTCTTACTATCCTTAATTAAAGAGCAACACTATCTTTTAGTCAAGAAGAATTACCAGATCCTAGGTATAAGGGATATATTAGTTAGACAGAAAAAGCTTAGCCATTTGTTTGTATCAAAGCCCACTGGTACACTTCAAATGTATCACCTTTTGTGAATGTGATCTATACCTTTTCACTTAACAGCTCTGTGCTACATCTTTTCTTGTGAGATATCTATGTAAGAGAACAGCAGATATCCTTAAGATCTTGCTTAGAGTAAAACAGTCTTCTTAGACCAAAATCATATACTCTTTCCTTAGACTAGTAAAAAAGATAGTCAGTAAATAGTATAAGGTGGGACAAGAAAAGAGCCCACTAGCATCTACAGAGATTACATCAAGTTCAGAATACGAGTTGGAGAGTGAGGCTAACACAACTTTCTCTTCATTACCAATATATATATCATCTCCTCCTACACCATAACTATTATCACCTTCACCCATCAATTCTCCCTCTATTTACAACACTATGAGTCAGCATGACTTACATGCAATCATTAGACAATAATAGAAGCAGTTAGTGGCAATGCAGATACAGATACAAGCCTTGATTGCAGATGGAGCAGTAGCAGAAAGAGGAACAATAGAAGGGCCCAACACAGAACCTAACATAAAAGTAGCCAAGCCATCAGCTTTTAATAGAGAAGCAGGGAGAGTAGGAAGGTTTATCATGGCATGCAGATTATATTTGAGAATGAAGATAAGAGAAGCAATAGTAAAGGAACAAATTCAATAGATACTATCATATGTACAGGAAGGATCAGCAGATGTGTGGAAAGAGAATATGTTAGAAGATTTGGAGGCAGGGGACTTTTTGGCAGAATTAAAAAAAGAGTTTGAAGAAGAAGATGAAGAATCAGTAAAGGTGACAGAACTAAAAAGAATGGAACAAGGAGGAAGAACAATAGAAGAATTTGTTCAAGAATTCAAAAGGGCAGCAAGAGGAAGTAAGTAAAAGGAAAGGCTATTAGTGAAAGAGTTTAAGAAGGAAATGAGTAGAGCAATAAGAAGGAAGCTGATAGAGATAGAAAGACCTCCAAAAGTATTGAGCAGTGGTACAAATGTACTATTAATTTAGATCAACATTGGAAGGAAAATAAGAGAGAAAAAGAAAGAATGAGGGGACAACAGGCTCCAAGATAAAATAATAGAAAAGTATAACAGTCACAACTACTATGGCCTCAAGTGTGGCCAAGGAGACAAGATGCATCTTAACAGCAGATGCCAATAGGGTCTGCTCCAATAGAGAGAGTAGAAAGAACAAGTACAGTAATAGTGTGCCCTCAACAGAGAATAGAGTTTGTATAACAAAACCTATACACCATAGAAGTGGACAGAAGTAACAGAAATTGTTATAATTATGAAGGTTTTGGACACTTGGCAAGGAATTGCAGAAATAGTAGGGCAAGAAATAAAATTGGAGAAGGAAGAAGACTGGAATATAGGAGCAATGAGAACTATGAACAAAGGAGGGTTGAAGAAGGAAATGAACAAAATAATTTAAATGGAGAAGAGAATCTAATAGTCTTTGATTAGATTCTAGTAATAGGTTTGCAATGTTCACAAGAGCAATAGACAAAACATCTTGTTGCAATCTGGACAATGAAGACATGTTAAGAGAAGTAACAGTAAAGATTGGGTTGGAAAGAATTGATATACAAGAAGAGATTATAGTAGAAGCATTGTCAGATAATAGTATGACAGGGTTAGTGATGAATTCTGAATTTGCAAGGAAGCAGGAATTTAGGTTGAAGAAGATCAACAAGCTTATATATGTAAGAAATATGAATGGGTCTTTCAATAAAAAGGGACTAATCAAGCATATAGTAGAAGTTAATATTTACTACCAAGGGCACAGAGAGAGAATGGAGATAGATGTAATCAGGGGACAGAAGTGGAGTGTTATTTTGGGAATACCATGGCTTGCTTGTTATAACCTAGAAATTGACTAGAAGATGAATAAAGTTAAGATGATGAGATGTCCAGAGGAGTGTGGTAAACAGTGGAGACTGAAGCAGGGTAAGTCAGGGTAGCAGAAGTAGAAAGAAGAGAAAAAGTAAGAAGAAAGTAAAAAATGAGAAGAAAAAGAAAAAGAAGTAGAAGAGAGAAAAGACAATAGATGTAAAGAAAGTAGCTAAAGAATGGGAGATTTGGGATGAGAAAAAAGAAGTAGCAAAGTTGGAGAAAGAGGTAAGGAAACTGGTACCAAAGCATTTTCATAAGTAGATTCATGTTTTTGGCAAGAAACAGTCAGAAAGAATGCCCACTAGAAAGATATAGGACCACACAATAGAAATGAAGGAAGGGTTTGTACCAAGAAAGGGAAAGATATATTCATTGTCAAGAGAAGAAAGGAGAGAGATGTGTAAGTTCATAGAGGAACAATTAAAGAAAAGATATATTAGACCTTCAAAGTCACCTCAAACAGCACTAGTATTTTTTGTAAGAAAGAAGGACAGTAAGAAGAGAATGGTTTAGAACTATAGGTATTTAAACAAATAGACTGTAAAAAATAATTATCCTTTACATTTAATTTTAGACATAGTAGAAAATATAGGCACAAAAAAAGTATTTACTAAATTAGATCTATGGTAGGGATATAATAATGTGTGGATAAAAGAGAGGAATGAGTGGAAGACAGTATTCACAATACTAGAAGGGTTATTTGAACTGACCATGATATTCTTTGGTCTAACCAATTCACTAGCAACATTCCAGACCATGATAAACAAGATCTTATAGGACTTGATCAACACTGGGAAAGTGGTGAGTTTTATTGATGATATGATAGTAGGAACAAAAGGGGAAGAGGAACATGAAGAGATAGTAAAAGAAGTAGTGAGAAGGTTGGCAAAGAATAATTTATATGTAAAACCAGAGAAGTGTAAGTGAAAAGTGAGGGAAGTAGGATTTTTAAGAGTAGTGATTGGACTAGAGGAAATAAAGATGGAGAAAAATAAGATAAAATGAGTGTTAGATTGGCCAACTCCAAAAAGGATCAAGGATGTACAGAAGTTTTTAGGATTAGCAAACTATTATCGCTGATTCATCAGGGATTTCACATCTATAACTAGACCATTGCATGATATGGTGAAGAAGGATCAAAAGTGGGAATGGATGGAAAGACAGGAAAGAGCACTCAAGAAGTTGAAGGAAAGATTTACAAAAGAACTAGTGTTAGCAGTACCAGACTTAAATAAAAAAATGAGAATGGAAGTAAACACATTGGATTATACTATAGGAGAAGTGTTATCTATGGAGTGTGAAGATGGGAGATGGAGATCAGTAGCATTCCTCTCAAAATCTCTAAATAAGACTAAGAGAAATTATAAGATTCATGACAAGAAGATGTTAGTGGTAATAAGGGGATTGGAAAACTGGAGACACTTGTTGGAAGATGCAAAGTTCAAGTTCAAGGTCTGGACAGACTATAAGAATTTAGAATATTTTATGAAAGTACAGAAGTTAAACTGAAGACAAGCTCATTGGGTTTTATATCTATCAAGGTTTGATTTTGCTTTAAAATATGTACCAGGCACAAAAATAGAAAAAGCAGATGGACTTAGTAAAAGACTAGACTGGAAAGTAGGAATAGAGAACGATAAAAATAATCAAAATTTAATTAAGAAACAATGAATTCATAGTTTAACTGAAGTTGTCAAAGCTAAAAGTGGTAGACTTAACTTTTTCTTATTTTCTTTCTCATTTTGATTTTTGATTTTCTCTTCTATTTTCTATTTTTAGAACCATGGTTAGGGTTAGAGCAATGAGATCATGGTGTTACACATCAGTCACATCAGATAACACAGTTACAGTAACAATCACAGATCATGAGATACATGGAAGAATATAGAATGTTATGGAAGGATGACATCATACAACATGTACAATACATGTTGACCTTAAGGTGAATACATAGCCATTTAGGGTAGGCTAGAAGTAGTTAGCATGGACCATTAGGTTTTAGTATATAAGGTAAATGATCCTATACAAAGCTCTCTATCAAGTTCTCTTGTGTTAATCCAATACAAGGTTCTTTTTATTGACCAACTCTAAGGTTTTTGAGTTATAACAGAAGTAGTAATAGAAGGACCTGAAGTAAAAATAGTAGAAAAGATAAAAAAAGCTAGGGGTAAAGATGAAGAGGTAATTAGAGTAGTAGAGGAGATGAAAAAGGTAGAAGTGAAAGTGTTGTGAGAAGATGAATGGCAGATTGAAGGGGATTTAGTGTTGAAGAAAGGAAAGATATATGTACCAAAGGATGTGGAATTGAGAACAGAAATAATCTGGTTACATCATGATATACTAATAGCAGGACATGAAGGAAGGTGGAAGACAACAGAATTAGTAATGAGGAATTATTGGTGGCCAGGAGTAATAAAGGATGTTGGAAGATATGTGAATGGTTGTGATATGTATCAGAGAATGAAGAATAGGATGGAAGCACCAGTGGAAAAGTTAAAGATGAGTGAAGTGCCAGAGAAACTGTGAATGTATCTGATAGTAGACTTCATTACAAAGTTGCCATTAGTAGCTAAAAAAGATACAATTCTAGTGGTTTGCAATAGGTTGTCCAAAATGACATACTTTGTAGTAACAACAGAGAGAACATTGGCAAAAGATTTAGCAAGGCTGGAATGAGCCAAGAACTAGAACAATATTTACAGTTCTTTATTGATCACAAACAAAAGGATTGGCTGGAATAGTTGGCATCAGCAAAGTTTACAATAAATAACAAAGTATATTCAACAACTAAGGTGTCACCATTTATGGTGAATTATGGTAGAGAATTGAGGATAGAAGTGGACATTAGAAAGAAAGAAAAGGTTGAGAAGGCAACAGAATTTGCAGAAAGGATGAAAAAGATACAAGAGAAAGCAGAAGTGGCATTAAAAAAGACATAGGAAGAAATGAAATAACAAGCAGATAAAGAAAGGAAAGAAGGAGAGAAATAGAAGATAGGAGACAAAGTGATATTGAGTATGAAAGATTTAGTATTCAAGGAGAGACTGGCAAAAAAATTAGTAGATTGATATGTGGATCTATATATTATTGAAGAAGTGGTGTTTACTAATGCAGTCAAATTATGACTGCCAATATCAATGAGAATCTATCTGGTAGTAAACATTAGTCAAGTAGTACAATATAGAGAACAAGTAGAAGGACAAAAGGTAGAAGAAGCAAAACTAGTGAAAGTAGATAGAGTAAAAGAATGGGAAGTTGAGAAGATATAGAAAAAGAGGAAAATACAGGAAGTAGTAAAGTATCTAGTATAATAGAAAGAGTTTACAGTAGAGCATAACACATGGAAAAAGGAGAAAAATTTAGGAAATGCAAAAGAAGTTGTAGCCAAGTTTGAAGAATGAATGAATGTGGAAGTAATACAATAAGAAAAGTTAGATATAGCAGAAGAAAGAGACTTTAGGAAAGGGGAGTTACTAGGAAAATATATAACAAAGATGTTATATAGATGGAATGATAGAAAATTTGAAGAGGAATACTTGAGGAAGTTGGAGAGAAACTGGCAAAAATAGAAGTCAGTTTCTCTGGAGAAGAAACCTTGAAGGAGGGGTAATGTCAGAGTTCAAGATGGTAGACTCTAACTATTTTCTTTTCTTTTCTTATTTTTTATTTTATTTTATTTTATTTTTTATTTTTGGAAACTTAGAGTTAAGATTAAAGTAATATCACTGACACACTGTCACACATCAGTCACAAAATCATGTGTTACATGAAAGAGTGTAGAAAGTTTTGAAAGGATGATGTTATATGTTGTAGTAACTACTAAACACAAAGTCTAATAGTAACACTACAAGTAAATCTCTCAGTAGGAATATCTAGTGGGAACACAAGTTGTGAATACACAAAAGAACTCAACAGGGAGCCACAACAGTATTCTACTAACTATTTATATAAAGTTCTTCTAGTCCATGCTATGACTTCTTTATGCCTACCCTAATATCCATGCCCTATCCTTATGTCTATCACTTATCTTCCATGTGTCTTTCACAAGGCCACCATGCCATGTCTATGTGCCCTGACATCATACTCTTTAATCTCTGTCACTATGCATACACTATGTGTACACTATAAGGAATCCATATCCCTTGATATCATCCTAACCCTAGACTCTCTCTAAACTCTTCTAGCCCTATGACATCATGTCATGTGACTGGGAAGTCACATGCCCTCTCTTCTCTTGTTGTAGACTAATAATATAACTACTACTATATCTTATCTCTGTCCTAACCCTAACTCTAAAGTCTGTTCACACTTTCGTTTTATAACATTATACAGCATGTTTAATATATATTGATCTTAAGGCAAATACATGGCTGTTTAGGGTAGACTAGAAGTAGTTAGCATGGACCATAAAGTTTTAGTATATAAGGTAAACAATCCTGTACAGAGTTCTCTATCAAGTTCTCTTGTATTTTACCCTAATACAAGATTTCTCTTCATTGATTCACTCTAAGGTCTTTGAATTGTAACAATATTAGCAGAAGGTTTAGTAAGATTGTTTAGAGATAATGTATAGAAAATACATGGTCTACTAGAGAGTATAATATTAGACAAAGGTCCAAAGTTTATAGCTGAGTTGACAAAGAAGTTGAATAAGATGTTGGAAATAAAGACAAGGTTATCAATGGCATTTCACCCACAAATGAATGGACAAACAGAACAGATGAACCAAAAGTTAAAACAATACTTGAGGTTTTTTACAGAGTATAAATAGAGAGATTGGCTAAAGCAGTTGGTAATAGCAGAGTTTGTGATAAACAACAAGGTTCATGCAGCAACAAAGATTTTGTCTTTTATAACAAATTATAGAAGGGAGTTAGAAATAGGAACAGATATCAGAAGAAAAGGAAAAGTAGAAAAGACAACAGAGTTTGCAAAAAGGATGAAGAAGGTATAAGAAAAAGTAGAAGTAGTATTAAGAAAGACATAGAAAGATATGAAGTAACAAGCAGATAGAGAACAAAGAAAGGTAGAAGATTGGAAGAAGGGAGAGAAATTAATATTAAGTACAAAAGATTTAATGTTTAAGGAAAGACTAGTGAAGAAGTTAATAGAAAGATATATAAGATCATATAAGATTGAAGAAGTAGTATCAAAGAATATGGTAAAGTTGAAACTACTGGACTCCATGAGAATTTATCTAGTAGTAAACATTAGTCAAGTGGTACAGTATAGAGAACAAGTAAAGGGACAGAAGGTAGAGAAAATGAAACTAGTAAAAGTAAATAGGGTTAAAGGGTAGGAGGTAGAGAAAATTCTAAATAAACAAAAAGTAAGAGAAGTAATAAAGTATTTGGTATGATGGAAGGAGTTCACAGCAGAAAATAACATATAAGAAAGAGAGAAAAATCTAGAAAATACAAAAGAATCAGTAGATAAATTTAAAAAAAGAATGAAAAGAGAAGTTTATCAGACATATGAAGCCTGAATACTAGTTTTTTTATTTAATTCCCTTTTCTTTTTCTTTATTTAGATCTAGGGTTAGGGTTAGAGTGACATCATGATCACACTGTCACACATCAGTCACATCAGATGACATAGTACAGTAACAGTCACAAGTTATGAGATCACAGAAAAAAATATAAAAGATTCTGAAAAGATGATATTATATAATGTGTGCAATACATATTGATCTTAAGGTGAACACATGGTCATTTAGGATAGGCTAGAGAAGTAGTAGCACAGACCATGGCAGTTTAGTGTATAAGGTAGACAATCTTGTATAAAGTTCTCTTGTGTTAACCCTAATACAAGATTCTTCTTATTAACTAACTCTAAGGTCTTTGAGTAGTAACAAGGTTAGTGTTGTAGCAACCACTCGTCACTCAAGGACAAATGATCTCACAATATACTATCTTGTCCTGGTCTATACTACAACATTATATTACCGACCCTAAAGTCCATGCCTCTACCTCATGTCCTATTACTCATCCACATGTGTTTTCCATAAGGCCACCATGCTTTCTACATGTGCCCTGACATCATACCCTCTACCCTACTCTATTGTCCTATGTCATCACTCTTCATTTCTGTCGTACATGTGTATACCATATGTGCACCATGAGGAACTCTTGTCCCTTGACGTCACTTCTAACCCTAACTCCTATTCTAGACTCTTCCTGATCCTTCTAGACTCTAAGTCCTTCCAGACTGCTCTAGACTCTTATCACATGACTTCCAGATCACGTGCCTATCTCCTAACTCTTTGTCCATTGTAGACTAATAATTATTTAAGGTCCTAACCCTAATCCTAGTCCAAGTCTGTCCACACACTCGTCTTATAACAGTTAGATGACAAGAGAAAATAAAAGAAAGATGGAAGTTGAAGTTGAATCCAAATGTAAAAGAGTTCAGAAGGAGTAAATTATCAAAGAAGTATATAACAAAGATTTTGTTTAAATAAGATAATAAGAAATTTAAGAATAAATATTTAAAGTTGAAGAGAAACTGGCAAAGATGGAAGTCAGTTTTTTCAGAGAAACCTTGAAAGAAAGATAATGTCAGAATTACAAATGGTAAGCTCCATCTTATTTTCTGTTTTATTTTTTTTTATTTTTTACTTTTTTTTATTAGAGTAAGAGTTTAGTGTGACATCATATTGTCACATCATAGAACTTGGTGTTATACATCAGTCACATGTCATATAATATAGTCATAACCACAGTTACATAATCACATATTACAGAAAGACATAGAAGATTTTAGAATAATAATATCATATAGTATATCAACAGTATATATATTATACTTAGGAACTTTATTGAGTTCTCTTGTAATTAACCCAATCCAAGATTGTTCTTCTAACTTAACTCTAGTCTTAAGTTCATAACAATGCTCAGATATAAACTCTTTCCATTATACCAAGTACTTCATTACTCTTCTTATTTTTTGTTTATTGAGTATTTTCTCTACTTTCCACTTCTCTTCTCCATCAACTTCTACTGGTTTTGGCTTCTCTACTCTTTATCTCTTTACTGATTCTCAGTACCTTACTACCTAACTCATATTTATGACTGAATGAATTCTCATTGTATTCAGCAGTTTTAGTTTAACTGTATTAGTAAATACTGCCTCCTTAATGGTATATAGTCTCACATAGCAGTCCATTAATTTCCTTGCTAGTTGTTCTTTGAATACCAAGTCTTTTATACTTAATATTACTTTATTTCTCTTTTTCCAGAGTTCTACTTTCTTTCTTCTCCTGTCTATCTGTTTCTTTATCTCTTTTTGTACTTGTTTTAATACTACCTTGACTTTTTTATAAATCTGATTTATTCTTTCTATAAATTCTATTGTCTTTTCTACTTTTCTCTTTCTTCTGATATCTATACCTATTCTTAATTTCCATCTATAGTTTGCTATGAAAAGAGGATACTTTAGTTGCTGAATAAACCTTATTGTTTACTGTGAACTCTATAGATACCAGCCACTCAGACCAGTTTTTTTGTTTATGATTCACAAAGAACCATATTTTAACTTCTAGCTCATATACTCTATCTATCCATCTGTTTGTGAGTGGAATGCTATTAATAACCTTATCTGGATCTCTAACATGTTGTTTAGTTTCTTTGTCATTTCTGCTACAAATTATAGTCTTCTGTCAAATATCACATTTTCTAGTAACTTATACAGCTTTTATACATTGTTTTTAAACAATCTTGTCAATCCTTTTACTAACATTCCTTCTGTTGTAGCTATGAAATATACTATTTTGGACAACCAATTATATATCACTAGAATTGCATCTTTTTCTGCTACTAACAGTAGTTTTGTGATAAAGTCCACTATTAGATATGTCCATAGTCTTTCATTTGTCATTAACTCCTCTATTAGGACCTTCATTTTATTTTTCATCCCTTAACATAGGTCACAGCCATTTATATATCTTTCTACATCTCTGATTACTTTTGGCCACTAGTAATTCCTTGTTACTAGTTCTTTATCATTAGTTTTGTTATCTTCTATCATTCTCCATATTCAATTACTAGTACATCATGGTATAACCAAATAATCTCTATCCTTAACTTATTATAACTCAAAGACCTTAAAGTAGATCAATAAGAAATAACCTTATATTGGGTAATACAAGAGAACTCAATGGATTTTCTAATACAAAACTGTTTATCTTATATATACTAAGTTACTGGTCTATACTATAGTACTATTAACCTATTTTCAAGACCATGCATTATTCCTAAGATCAATATATGTCAAACACATTATAGTGATATTATTTCTTTCTAGAAGTATTTACTATATTCTCTTATAATATATGACCATATAACCATATGACTATGACTGATGTGTGATACTGAGTTATACTATGTGACAATTTGTAACCATGACTTGTGATATCATACTAATTCAAACCCTAAGTCCTCAAAATAAAATGAGAAAGAAAAATAAAAATAATTAAGTCTAATATTTACAATTTTGATATAACTCTTCATCTCTAGATACATACACTTTTACTTCTGTTCTCTTTATTTTTTTTACTACTCTAGCTACTTTATCATTCTTTTTTCTAGCTTTTTTAATCTTTTCTACTATATCTACTTCTGATCCTTCTACTTTTACTTCTACTAGTCTCTAAATCCATTCTTCTTTTATCAGTTTTTTATTTTCATTATTCTTTTCTATTTCTACTCTCTAGTTTAGTCTTTTACTTAATCTATTTACTTTTTCTATCTTTGTCTTTGATACATATTTTAAGGTAAAGTTAAATCTTAATAAATATAATACTCAGTGGGCTTGTTTGCACTTTTATAAAATACTCCAAGTTTTTATGGTTTATCCAAACTTCAACCTTAAACTTTATACTCTCTAACAAATATTTCCAATTTTTCAATCTTTTAATTACTGCTAATATTTTCTTATCATAGATTTCATAGTTTCTCTCTGTTTCATTTAGAAATTTTGAGAGATATGTTACTAGTCTTCATTATCCATTCTTACATTTTATTAATAAGACTTCTTTTGTTGCATAATCTAATATATCTACTTTTATTCTCATATTTTTGTTCAAGTCAGGTACTATTAGTACCAGTTTCTTAGTGAATCTTTTTTTAACTCTCTGAATGTCTTTTCTTGTTTCTCTGTTCATTCACATTTCTAATCTTTTTTATTAGGTTATGTAAAGGACTGTCATATTTCAAGTCCACTCATCCAGAAAACACATCTCCATGGTACATCCCTTGTCAACAATTGAAGCCTACCTTCCATAACAGTTATCTTTCTTACAACACATCTTGCAGCAGTAATGCAACCATCCAGGTATTCCATCTTCCATGGTAGAGATACTCCTATTTGACTCAGTCTTCCATGATAAAGCTACTCCTGTCAGTGTCTCAACACTGAAACTTCTGCTTGGGGTAATAGAGGCTATACTACTGAAATTCCAAGCATCTCCTATAATAGGAACTCATATATAAGACTAGTAGTTACACTGTAATTTGCTAGTTTGATAATTGACAGAGATAAATCCTTATTGAACTCAATCTCTGGTGTTTAACAGTGATATACCAAATCAGCACTCACTCTTATCTTAGACTTCTTCCTATTATCTAAAGTTGTGACTATACAGCAGACAGATAGCACAGCATATAAGCTGAAGCCAAGATTGTTCTATGAGTCCACACATCTCTAAGTCCACCTCATGGACTTTCACCTCTAGTGTAAACTGTGCCTAACAAGGCCTAGTGTTGTGGCAACCACTTATCACAAAGACAAATGATCACACAAGCAGTAAATCTCTTAGTGGGATATCAAGTGGAAAATTCACAAGAGAACTCGACAAGAAGTCTCTACTAAATTAGAGTCCTATATATACAAAACATGCTTGGTCCATGCTACCAATATTTAACCCTACCCTAATGTCCATACTTCATCCTCATTCCTGCCTTATATTTTACTCAAGGCTACCATATGTATTTCATGTGCCCTGATATCGTCTTCTAGACCCTTCCATCATGTTCTAGGCTTGTGATGTCACACCATGTGACATGTCATGTGACTGCGATGTCACATGCCTCTTCCTCGTCATTAAAAGGAAAAGAAATTCAAAAAAAAAGAAATATAAAATCAAGAAAAATAAATAAAAAGAAAGAAAAATGTTAGTGTTCAAGCGTTCTATAACACCTAGCTATGTTCACTTGTCTCCTTCTTTTATCCATATATTATTATAACTCTATCATAAATCTAACTTAGTAAATACTTTTTTTATACCAATACTTTCTATAATATCTGAGATTAGAAATAAAGAGTAATTATTTTTTATAGTATACTTATTTAGATATCTATAGTTTTATACTATACATTTCTTACTCTTCTTCTTTTTTACAAAGAATACCAGTGTTATTTGAGGGGATTTTAAAGGTTTGATATATTATCTAATATATTCTTTTCTTAGTTGTTCACTAATGAACTTATATATCTCTTCTTATTATGAACTAAAGTCCTTAGAGTTGGACAATAGAACACTTCTTGTATATGAATAATACAAGAGAACTCAATAGAGATCTCTCTACAAACTAATCTACCTTATATACTACTATTGCTGGTCTATGCTTGCTACTGTACACCCTACCCTAAACAACCATATGTAATACATAAGATCAACATGTGGTATCTATGTTGTATGACGTTATTTGTTCTAGACCCTTCTACTTTGTTCTCTGTATCTTGTGACTTAACCATAATCCTATGTTCTAAAAATAGAAAAATAAGAAAATAAATTGAAATGAAAAATAAAATAGAGAAAAACTAAGTCCACCATTTGTGAACTTGATATTACCTCTCTCTTGAGGTTTTTTCTCTAGAGAAATTGCCTTTTATCTTTTCCAATTCCTTTCTAACTTTTTTAAGTATTCTTCTTCAAACTTTCCATCATCCCATCCATACAACATCTTTGCTGTGAACTTTCCTGATAACTCTCCTCTTCTGAAGTCTTGTTCTTCTGCTTTATCTAACTTTTCTTGTCTCCTTATTTCCATCTCTATTCTTCCTTCAAAATCTTCTAATATCACTTTCGCATTTCCTAAATCTTCCCTTTTCTCTTATGAATCATGCTCTGCTGTGAGCCCCTTTTAACATACCAGATACTTCTCAACTCCTCTTATCTTCCTTTTGTTTAAAATTTTTTTTACTTCCCACTCTTCGATTCCTTCTACTTCAATTGGTTTTCCCTCTTCTTTTTTCTGTCCTTTCATCTGCTCCCTATATCAAACTACTCTGCTTATATTGACTACTGGGTGAATTCTCATTGAGTTTGGTAATCGTAACTTTACTGTATTTGACAATACTACTTCTTCTATCTTATACAGCTCTACATATCTTTCTACTAATTTGCACACTGGTCTCTCTTTAAATACTAAGTCTTTCGTACTTAGCATTACTCTGTCTCCCTTTTTCCACTCTTCTGTCTCTTTTTCACTTTGATCTGCATATCTCTTCATTTCTTCCTACGCCTTTTTCAATGCTACTCCCGCTTCCTCTTGTACCTTTTTCATTCTTTCTGCAAACTCCATTGCCTTTTCTATCTTCTCTTTTCTCCTGATGTCTCCTCCCATTCTCAACTCCCTCCCATAATTCACTATAAATAGAGATATCTTTGTTATTAAATAGACTTTGTTATTTATTGCAAATTCTGCCAATGCTAACCACTCTGGCTAGTCCTTTTGCCTATAGTCTACAAAGAACTGGAGATACTGCTCTAATTCCTAGTTCATGTATTTTGTTTGTCCATCTGTCTGAGGGTGAAACGTAGTCAACAATTTTGTTTTGATATCTAGTATTCTATTCAACTCCTTAGTCAATTCCACCACAAATTGTGGTCCTCAATCCGGCACCACACTTTCCAGTAAACCATGTTACCTCCATACGTTATCTCTGAAGAGTCTTGCTAACTCTTCTGCTGATGTCCCTTCCATAGTTGCTACAAAGTGTGCCATTTTGAACAACCAGTCACACACTATCAGAATTGCATCTTTTCCTATTACTACTGGTAGCTTTGTGATAAAGTCTACTATTAGGTGTGTCCATGGCTTTTAGGCACCTCACTCAACTTCAATTTTCCTGCTAACTCCTCTGTCCTATTCTTCATCCTCTGGCACAAATCACATCCTTCCACATATCTCCCCACATCTCTTATTACTCCCAGCTACCAATAATTTCTTGTGACCAACTCTACTGTTTTTCATCTTCCACTATGTCTTGCTGCTGGTACATCATGATGTAGCTGGATCACTTCTGCCCTCAACTTCTCATCCTTTGGTATATACATCTTTCCCTCTTTCAATACTAGCTCTCCTTCTATTTTCTACTCATCTCCTCTTAATTCCTCTACTTTTGTCTTCTTCATCTCTTCTACTACTCTAATTATATCTTTGTCCTTATTTCTTGCTTTTTTTATTCTTTCTAACAGCCCTACTTCTGATCCTTCTATTACTACTTCCTGTAAATTACAAATCCAATAGTCCTTAATAATTACTTGGTTCTCGTTGTCCCTATCTACACATACTTCCCAGTCCAATTTTCTACTAAGTCCATCTACTTTTCCCATCCTTGTTCCTAGCACATGTTTTAAAGTAAAGTCAAATTGAGACAAATACAATATCCATCAAGCTTGTTTCCTATTCAACTTTTGCGCTTTCATAAAGTACTCCAAATTTTTATGATCTGTCCAGATCTCAAATTTGAACTGTACTCCTTCTAACAAATGTCTCCAAGCTTCTAATCCCCTAATAATCACCAACATCTTCTTATCATGAATTTTATAATTCCTCTCTATTTCATTCAATAATTTGAAAAGGAACATCACTGGTCTCCATAACTTATCCTCACACTCCATTGACAATACTTCCCTAGTTGCATAATCAGATGCATTTACCTCCATCCACATTTTTCTTATCTAGGTCTGGTGCCGCTAGTACCAGTTCTTTTGTAAATCTTTTCTTCAATTCTCTGAATGCTTTCTCTTGCTTCTCTGACCATTCCCACTTCTTATCTTTTTTCACTATATCATATAGTAGCCTAGCTATTGATGTGAAACCCCCAATAAATCAGCAATAATAATTGGCTAATCTTAAGAACTTCTGCACCTCCTTAACACACTTGGATATTGGCCACTCCAATACTCCTTTTACCTTCTCTTCTTCCATTTTGATTCCTTCAGGACCTATCACCACCCCTAAAAATCCCACTTCTTTGACCTTCCATCTATACTTCTCTGGTTTCACATATAAATTATTCTCTTCCAGTCTCCTAATCACTTCTGCTACTATTTCGTCATGCCCTTTCTCCATCTCTGTTCCCACTATTATATCATCAATAAATGCCGCCACCTTTTTTATGTTAATTAAGTCTCTCAACAATTCGTTCATCATTGCTTGAAATATTGCTAGAGAATTAGTTAGTCTAAAAAACATCACTATAAGTTTAAAGGATCCCTCTGGTGTGATAAATGCCACTTTCTATTCATCTCTTTCCTTTATCCTTACGTTGTTATACTCCCACCTTAAATCTATTTTTGTGGACACCTTCTTCATCCCAATGTTTTTCAAAATATCTAATATTAAGGGAAGTGAATAGTTGTTCTTGACTGTCCACTTGTTTAAGTACTTGTAATCTTGTACCATTCTTTTCTTTCTGTCTTTCTTCCCTACAAAGGCTACTGGCACCATTTATGGTGATTTCAATGGCCGAATGTATCCTTTTCTTAACTGTTCTTTTATAAATTCTCTTACCTCTTCTCTTTCCTCCCTTGACAACAGATACACCTTCCCATTCCTCAGTACAAACCCTTCCTTCACATCTATCATGTGGTCCCACATCTTCCTTGTCAGCATCCTTTCCGATTGTTTCTTTTCAAACACTTTTATCCATTTATGAAACTTTTCTAGCACCAACTTTTTTACCTCCACCTCTGATCTTACTACTTTTTCCTCCTTATCCCATATCTCTCATTCCTCTACCACTTTCTTTACCTCTATTGTCTTTCCTTTTTTCTGTTTCTTCTTCTATTCCTTTTCCTCTCTCTTTTTCCTGGCTTCTTTCTTTGCTTCTTCTCCTTTCTGTTTTTCCTACCCAGATTTCCCTTGCACTGGTCTCCACTATTTCCCACATTCCTCTAGGCACCTCATCATCTTTACTTCCCCCATTCTCCAATCGATTTCAGGATTGTGGCAAGCTAGCCATGGCATACCCAAGATCACAGTCTATTTCTGTCCTCCAATTACATCTATTTCAGTCCTCTCTCTATGTCCCTGATAATAGATGTTTACTTCCACTATGTGTTCTATAGGCCCCTCTTTATTCAGCAACCCATCCACATTTCTTATGTTCATCAGCCTTTCTAACTTCTTTAACTTAAACTCTTGCTTTCTTGCAAACTTAGAACTCATCACTAATCCTGTTGCTCCACTATCCAATAATGCTTCTATGGTTACTTCTTCTTGCATATCCACTCTTTCTAGTCCTATTTTTACCATCATCTCTCTTAATGTTTTTTCTTCCACTTTTCTTACTTTTTCTTTCTTTTTCTCTAATTTAGATGTATCAGTGTTTATTCCTGTAGCTAATACACTGTATTTATTATGAGAATCTAGTCAAGAAGTTCTAGATTCTCCACCTCTTTTAAATTATTCGAGTATTCATTAATTTCCTTGATTCTTCCTCTTCCATACTCTACTCTTCTTCCTTCTATTGCTCTCTCTCTTCCCCTATTCCTGCAATGACAGGCCATGTGCCCAAAACCCCCACAAGCATAGCAATTCCTTCCCCTATCCACCTCCATTGCATAAGGATTCCATCTAGAAGGAACCTCTGCACTCTGTCCTTGCTACTATCCTGCACTTCTGACTACCACCACATTTTTCCTCTCTACTCCTTCCATCAGAGCAGGCTCCATTGTCACCTACTGAGAAGACATTTACCTCCTCTGCCACACTAAGGGTTGTGGCAATATCGTCTTCTCCTGTTTCTGTACTCCTGTTTCCTTCTTTTCTCTTATCCTCTCCTTTTCCCTCCTACTCTCTCTTCAGTTTCTATTGAGGGCTGTTGCCCTTCTGTACCATTGCTCAATAGAGACTGGTGGATTCTCGGACTCCATCAGCTTCCTCCTAATTTCTCTATTCATCCCTCCTCTTAAACTCCTCTACCAAAGGTCTCTCTTCATATCCACTACCTCTTGCTACTCTCTTGAACTCTTGTATGAATTCCTCCATCATTCTCCCTCCTTGCTCCAGCTTCCTCAACTCTGCTATCTTCACTGATTCCTCCTCTCCTCCACTGAATTCCTTTTTCAAAGCTGTTAAAAATTCCTCCATAGTCTCGTATTCCATTTCTTCTATTTCTAATTCTTTTATTACATTTTCCTTCTATACATCTGCTGATCCTCCGTGCACATATGAGTGGACCCATTGAACTTGTTCTTCTACTGTTGTTTTCTTCATCTTCATCCTCAAATACAATCTGCATGTGATCACAAATCCTCCTACTTTTCCTACTTCTCCATTAAAGATGGCTTATCAAGTTTACAAATGGTGGACTTAGCTTTTCTCCATTTTATTTTTCATTTTTATTTTCATGCTGTTTTATTTTTCTATTTTTTTATTTTTAGAACAACTAGGGTTAAGGTTGATCAGTCACGCTATCACATCAGTCACAACATGATGGCATAGTCACAAGATAGATCATGAGACTTGGGAGAATTTAGTAGAAGATTCGAGAACAGATGATGTTATACAACATGAACACCACATGTTGACCTCATGGACTACACATGGTTGTTTAGGATAGGGTGCACAGTAGTTAGTATAGACCATCTGTAGGACTATATAAGGTAGACTAGTTTGTAGAAAAGTTCTCTATCGAGTTCTCTTGTGTTACTCAATACAAGAGTTGTTCTATTGCTTAACCCTTTGAGCTTTAGTTCATAACATGGCTAGCTTAGCCACCTCTATGTGAGGTCCTATATTGGACCCTGTTGCCCCTCTCTCTGCATTTCCTGATCCTCCTATTGCTACAAGTAGGGCTTGTATTTGTACCTGCATTACTAGCAGATAATCTTGTGTAAATTGATTTGACTTATGTTAGAGTAGGGGGGAGGTGAGTCAATGGGGGAGGGTAATGGTAGTAATGGTAATGTGTATAAGAGGAGAGCAGAACCTGTGCTAGTTTTGCTCTCAGACTCATATTCTGAAGATAATAGAATTCTTGATAGGTGATAATAGGTACTCTTCTTATCCTGTCTACACCGTCTACTGACTATTCCTGTCTACTAACTACTGCCTTAAGAAAAATGTATACGATTTTGTCCTAAGAAGGACATTCTACTCTAGTCTGTTATTTTAAGAACAAGCTGACATTTCTCTGCATAAACAAACCACAAGTGGGTCTATAGTACAAGGCTAATAAAATGAAAATGTAATGAGCATGTCCACAAAAGGTGTTATATCTGAGCTGTACCAGTGGGCTTTGATACAGACAGATAACTAGAATTTCCTCTCCTAGTTAGTATACCCTTTATGCCTAGAGCCCAGCAATTCTTCTTGATTAAGAGACAGTGTTATCTCTTGGTCAAGGATGATAAAAGAATAAAGTAAGAGGGCTAAGTGTCAAGTGGTCTTTTGAAAAAGGAGTTCGAGTTCTAATGTTATAAATTAAAGTCTTTAGGATTAGATAATAGAATACCTCTTGTATATGAGTAACATAAGAGAACTTAATAGAGATCTCTTTACAAACTAATCTACCTTATATACTACTACTACTGGTCCATGCTTGCTACTATGTACCTTATTCTAAACAACCATGTTGTCAAGATCGAAGAAAGTAGACTTAATTGATTTTATTTTTCTTTTCATTTTTATTTTTATTTTTTATTTATTTTTCTATTTTCTATTTTTAGAACAACTAAGGTTGATCAGTCATGCTATCACATCAGTCACAACTTGATGGCGTAATCACAAGACTGATCACAAGACTGAGGAAAACATGGTAGAAGATTCGAGAACAAATGATATCATATAGTATAGACCACACATGGTAGTTTAGGATAGGATGTACAGTAGTTAGCACAGATTACCTGTAGGACTATATAAGTAAACTAGTTTGTAGAAGAGTTCTCTATCAAGTTTTCTTGTGTTACTCAATATAAGAATTGTTCTATTGTCTGACTCTAAAGACTTTAGTTCATAACACATGTGTAGTACATGAGATCAATATATGATATCTATGTTGTATAACATCATTTTTTCTAAACCCTTCTACTTTGTTCTCTGTATCTTATGACCTAATCCTAACCATATTTTCTAAAAATAGAAAAATAAGAAAATAAAACAAAATGAAAATAAAAATGAAAAATAAAATAGAAAAAAACTAAGTCTACTATTTGTGAACTTAACACTCCTCTTTCTTCTTTAGACAAGATATATATCTTCTTTTTTCTTGGTACAAATCTCTTTTTTACTTTTATTACATGATTTCATATTTTTCTTATGGACATTCTTTTACTTGCTTTCTTTTTAAAAATCTAAATTTACTTGTAGAACCTTGAAAGAATCAGTCTTTTGGCTTCTTCATCATCATCTTAAATCTCCTATTTTTTTAACACTCTCTTCATCTTCATTATATTTTCCTTCTTTAGTTTACTTTTTTGCTTTTTTTTCTTTCTTTGCTCCTTTTCTTTTTGCTACTTCTTCTTCTTCTTTCTTTCTTTCTATTTCTTTTGCTTTTGCTATCTGAACTTCTCTTGCTTTGATCTCTACTACTTTCTACAATTTTAAGAACATCTTTGTCAAATATGTGAAGCTTGAACTCTAGTTAATTTCCTTTCTCTTTTTCTTTTTCCTTTTCTTTTCTTTATTTTTGGATCTAGGGTTAGGGTTAGAGTGACATCATGACTACATAGTTACACATCAGTCACATCAGATAACACAGATTATAGTAATAGTTATAAAAGAATATAATAGAAGGTTTAAAAACAATAATGTTATATAATATTTATAATACATATTGATCTCATAGCTGACACATGGTTTTTAGAACAGACTAAAAATAGCTAAGTATGGACCATCACTAATTAGTATATAAAAATAAATATATTGTGCTAAGAACTCTATTAAGTTCTCTTGTATTAACTCTAATACAAGGTTTCTTTCTTTGATTAGCTCTAAGGTCATTGAATTATAACAATCTTGTTATCTTTGTTATGGTGCACTTGGACACTAACAATTTTCTTTTCTTTTATCTATTTTTCTTGATTTAATATTTCTTTTCTTTTGATTTTCTTTTCCTTTTATTTTTAATAATAAAGAGATATGTGACTGCAGTTATATGACATATTATATAATGTGAGGTCATAAACCTAGATTAGACAAGATCAGACTAGAACAGACTAGAAGAATGATGTCAGGGCACATATATATGGCATGATATTCTTATGAAAGATATAAGATAAAGGCATGGATAAAATATAGATATTAGGGTAGGATAATTTATTGTTAGCATGAATTATAGAAATTTTGTATAAATATGGTAGCAATACAGTGGAGACTCCTTGTTAAATTTTCTTATAATCTCCACAACAATATTTGTCTTTGAAATTTATTGACTATGTCTCTATTAGTCTTTGTAACTAGTGATTGCTATAACAATCTTGATCTTTTCTATCTTTCAATCAATTTCAGAATTATGACAAGTAAGCCAAAATATCTCTAAGATTACATTCTACTTCTGTTCTCTTATTATATCAATCTCAGTTCTTTTTCTATATCTCTTATAATATACATTTACTTCTACTATATGTTTTATTGATCCTTTTTTATTAAATGTATCATTCACATTTCTTATATATATATTGGTCTTTTGATTTTTTCAACTTAAAATTAACAAGAAAAAGACTATTTATATATTTTCTTATATTAGGATTAATACAAAAAAACTCAATGAAGTTCTTAGTACAAAGACATTTATCTTATATATACTAAAAAGACCATGTATTAAAATTATGAATAATAGACTTAATATTTTTTCTTTTTTTTCTTATATTTATCTTACTTTTCTTTTATTTTTATTTTGGAGCTTAGAGTTAGTGTTAGTATGATATCACATATCACTGTCATATGATCATATACTATAATGGAATATAATAGAAGGTTTTAGAAAGAAATGATATTACTATAATATGTTTAATATATATTGACCTTATAGATAACACATGGCCTTTAGAGTAGGTTAATAGTACTGTAGTATCAGATATACAAAGCCTAGATACTAGCTTCTTTATTTAATATTTTTTTTATTTTTTATTTATTCTACTTTGAACTTAAGATTAGGGCTAGAGGTGATGTTACAATCAATGCTGTCATACATTAGTCACATCAGATGATATAGTCATGGTAACAGTCACAAGTTATAAGAAGGACATAAAAGATTCTAGAAGAATGATGTCATAATAATGTATCTTATACATATTGGCCTTGAGACAAATACACAGTCTTTAGAATAGGCTAGAAAAGTAGTAGTATGGACCATCATCATTTAGTATATAAGATAAATATTTCTGTACAGTGTTCTCTATTGAGTTCTCTTGCATAACTCTATATAAGGTTCTGCTCATTGACTAATTCTAAGGTCTTTAAGTCATAATATGTAGCACAAACCAGTAGCCTAGCATATATAAGATAGATAAGTTTGTACTAGAAACTCCATTGAGTTCTCTTGTGTTACCCAATACAAAATTCTTTCTCATTAATCCACTCTAAGATCTTTGAGTTATAACACATAGCATATAAGCTAAAGCCAAAAATTGCTTAATATCTGTATTCTGTATATCCTGGATAAGTATACCACTTATCCATTTTCCAAAAGTTTGGTTGCTAAGATGTAAATCATATCTAACATCTACTAATCTTACACATATATCTTTGATTTACTTTTTTATACTCTAGACTTTTATAATTTACACTTTACTACTATTACTAAATTAGTCTCTTTATTTCTGGCAGTTTCTGATTACTAAAGTACTATTATTCTATGCTTATGTAATCATATCTCCAGCACATTAAAATAGACTAAACAATATTTAGAGTAGTTATCACCTTTAGAAACTCCCGCTCTGTTCTCTTAGAATTTTCTAGAGATAAGCTATATAGTTGCTTAGCTAGTTAATAAACTTGGGATTTCCTAGAGCACAAACTCCACGAAAACTCTGTATTTTTGTCCAGTTGCTCTAATATAAGTAAGCTAATGCTTATTCTCTGTTTTTTTCAAAATTCTTTACCTGCTTTCCTGTAAATTCCTTGACTTACTCCTCTATCATCTTATTACTCATCAATTCTTTCCTCCATCTCTACTTTCCTCCCAAAATACTTCCTTGGTTCCCCAGGTTCTGGAGAGCAAGTAACAATATGTTCTTTTTTAAAAAAATTCACATTGAGTCAACATCCATTGCATTGGGATCTTGTCTAATAGAGATGGGCAGTTGCTCTTCTTTCCTCGAGTTTTGTCTTTCACTTTTATTCCCAAATTATCGAGTCATATTGATGACTACCAAACCAAATGCAAAAAGCTGTAACACAGATACCTTGATAGCTTCATCAGATTCTGCCAAAGCGAACATACAGCATTTGTGTTTGGGACAGGGGACCAGGGAGCCTAGGGGATACACTTCTTGCATATACATATACAGCAGAAAGAGATAGTTAAGATGCTTTGTAATCTGCGCCGGAAATAAAATGGAAACCGCGTGATGGTATGTATGTATGTGGTGGGGATCGAACAGTTGATTTACTGGGGTTACCAGGCAGTCGAACGGCAGAACGCTCTCCCAACGAATGAACAAATTTGACTGCCTTCGGTACCACCTTCAAGGCCAGCTCAGTTTGTCCCAGGAA
>JAJOHK020000042.1:0-54013 GCA_022457215.2 Leucocoprinus gongylophorus
AGAATAAAAGCAGAAGTTAGACAATAAGAGAGGATAGAAAATGTGTGAAAAGTAAATTTAAATCTAAATGCAGAGAAGTTTAGGAGAAGTGAATTACTAGAGAAGTGTTATAACCTTAAGCTTGGCTCAGATTGCAACTCAGACAAAGACTTGAGTAAGAATGAGAGATGAAGTCAATTAGTAAAGCATAAGGATATAAGATAGTATCTATAGCTATATATACCTAAAAACCATACATAATACATATGTAGAAAATGAGGAAATAGTAAGAAAAACATAATGAAGCCTTGACTACTACATAAGGCACTGACTGATCATACACAAAGAGAACACATGTCACAGCTGATTATAGAGTCATAAAGAAGAAATCCCAACACCTGTTAAATGTAAGGTATCAATTATAACAAAAAGTATATGGCAAAGATTTTATTTGAATGAGATAATAAAAAGTTTGAAAATGAGTATTTAAAGAAATTGAAGAGAATCTGGCAAAAATGGAAGTCAGTTTTTCTAAAGAAGAAACCTTGAAGGGGAGGTGATGTCAGAGTTGTAAACAATAGACTCTATTTTATTTTCAGTTTTTATTTTTTATTTTTATTTTTGTTTTGTTTTTGTTTTTTTTCTTTAACTTAAGGTTAGAATTTAATATGACATCACACATGACTATCACAAAATATCACATAGCATGACTTGATGTTATATATCAGTCATAATTATATGTCACAGAAGGATATAGAAAGTTCTAGAACAATAATATCATACTGCATACTGATGGCATGTAATACATATAGTCTTTAGGATAGGCTAAATTTTGTGTAGCATAGACTATTATTCTAGTGTATATAAGTAGGATATATTGTACTTTATTGAGTTTTCTTGTAATTACCCAATCCAAGATTGTTTTTTCACTTTTACTCTAGGACTTAAGTCTTAATAATCAACTTTCTTTGAATTACTCTACTCATTCTTCTTTGGAATTTTTAATCAATGGTCTTCCTTCAAACCTGCTTTTTCTTGCCACTCTCCTCAACTTCTATACAAACTCTTCTATTGTTTTGCTTTCTTGTTCCACTTTCTTCAGCTCTATTACTTTTACTAATTCATTATCTCCACTTTTGAATTTCTGTTTCAGAACAGCAAGAAATTCTCTTACTATTAGAAACTCCAAACTTTTACTCTCTAAATTCTTTATAATATTTTCCTTCCAAATATTAACTGATTCTCTTTGTACATATAATAAGACCTACTAAACCTGCTCCTCTACTGATATATCTCTTATTCTTATTCTAATATACAGCTTGCATACCATAATGAATCCTGAAACATTACTTGTGTCTCTATTGAATATTGGTGGTATAGCCACTTGTATATTGGACCTAATATTAGATCTTAGAGCTACTACCTCAACTCTTCCTTTTTCTCCTGCTTCTGTTCTTCCTACTAGTAATATCTACAATGTTACTATCTATTCCTACTGCTACTTCATCTGAAATAAGATTTGATTTATATCATGTTAACTCATATTATAGTAAATGAAAGATGTCACTTCTGTCCCCCAATTACATTGATCTATGTCCTCTTTCTATATCTTTAATAATAAATATTAATCTCTACAGTATATTCTATTGGTCTTTTCTTATTGAACATTCTACCTACATTTCTTACATATATTGGCCTTTTAATCTTCTTCAATTTGAACCCTTTCTTTTTAGCAAACTCTGAACTCATCACTAAGCCTGTTACCCCACTATTCAGTAATGCTTTTACTGTAATTCCCTTCTGTATATCTATTCTTTTCAGCCTAATCTTTACTATTATATTTCTTAATGATTTTTCTTCTCCCTTTGTCTTTTTTACTTCCACCAATCTTTTCTTCTTTTTTTCTTCTCTCAAAATTGTCCTTTTGTCTTTTCTTACTTCTTCTACATTCATTACTCTACTTCTCAATACTTCAAACTTGTTTGGAGATTATAGTGTTGTAACCTTCTTTTGCTTCTTTACTCTACAATTTCTCACTATATATTCCTATCCCTTACAACCAAATTATTTTCTTTCTTATATCACTCTTTCCATTCTTTTCTGTCTCTTTCTCTCCCATTCCTCCTGTTACCTCCACTCTGTTATAAATTTAAGCCTAATATCAGAGTTGTAAATAATAGACTTGATTTTATTTTATTTCTCTTTTCTTTTATTTTATTTGTTGAGTTTCTTTTCTTTTTATTTTTAACTTAGATAAAAGAGTAACAGTCACCCAAATTATACAATTATATGACATAGAGAAGGCCATAGAAGGTCCTAAAACAGATAACATCATATAATATAGCAACAATATATTAGTCTTATAACGAGTACATATACTTTAGGATAGGTTAGTTGTAATGTGTGCACAGACCACAGTCTGTAGTATATAAGATAGATTAGTTTGTACTTGGAACTCTATCAAGTTCTTTTGTATTACTTATGTCAAGATCAAGAAAAGTAAACTTAGTCTCTTTTTATTTTTTCTTCCTCATTTTCATTTTCTTTTCAATTTATTTTCCTTTTTCTATTTTTAGAACTTAGGGTTAGGGTTAAACCTGTGAACATAAGGAGAAAGGCATGAAAGGATAATGTCATACAATATATACAACACATGTTGGCCTTAAAGTACACATATGGTAGTTTAGGGTAGGCTGGAAAGACTTAGCATGGACCAGGCACTTTAGTATATAAAGTAGACAAATTCTATATAGAGTTCTCTATCAAGTTCTCTTATGTAAACCCTATACAAGGTTCTTTCTTTTGTCTAGTCCTAAGGACTTAAGTTTGTAACATTAGAACTCGATTTCCTATTTTCAAAAAGACTGCTTAACACTAGCCTTCTTATCTTTTCTCTTACTCTTTTCTCATCCTCGACCAAGGGGCAACACCACCTCTTAGTCAAAAAGGTACAGCTAGGCCCTAGGTTTAAAGAATATACTAGTTAGGCAGGGGAAGCCTAGCCATTTGCTAACATCAAAGCCCACTGGTGCACGACAGATGTATTACCTTGTGTAGACATATTCATTACCTCTTCACCTATCAGCCTTGTGCTACAAACTCCCTTATAGTCTGTCTATGTAGAAGAACAACAGTTTGTTCTTAAAACAGCTGTCTAGAGTAGAATAGTCTTCTTAGACCAAAATTGTTTACATTTTCCTTAGGACAGTAGTTGGTTGAGTAGAAGTAGTCAGTAGATAGTATAAATAGGACAAGAAGAGTGCCTGCTATCACCTACTGAGATTTCTTCTGCTTTGGAATATGGATCAGAAACTGAATCCAACACAGGGTCAGTCCTTTTGATATAAGAGCAGTCATTGCCTACTCCGCTATTCCTTACCTCACTATCACTATCACTACCACCACCCTACGAAATGAGTCAGCCCAATTACCTCACCATCATAAGACAGCTCCAAGAATAAATCACTATATTATTCAAGCAGGTAGCAGTAAGGAGAGGAGAAGAGGCAACGAGCACTGAGATAGCTAAACTATAGGTGTTTGATAGGACTTTAGCAAAAGTCCCAGGATTCGTAACAGCATACAGATTGTACATAAAGATGAAGATAAGGGAAATACTACTAGAGAAATAGGTCCAATGGGTACTGTCCTATGTGTAAGAAGGGTCAGCAGATATGTGAAAAGAAAATATGTTGGAAGAATTGGAGACAAGGAAACTAGAATTTGAGATAGTAGGAGAATTTTTAGCAGAGATAAAGAAAGAGTTCAGAGGAGGGGAGGAAGAATCAGTAAAAGTAATAGAGCTAAGGAAGCTGGAATAAGGGGGAAAGACAATGAAAGAATTTGTACAGGAGTTCAAGAGGGTAGCAAGGAAAAGTGGGTATGAGGAGAGACCACTGGTAGAGGAATTCAAAAGAGGAATGAATGAAGTGATCAGGAGGAGGCTAATAAAAGCTGAGAACCAACTAGGCTTCATTGAGCAGTGGTACAAAAGAGTAATGGCTCTTGATAGGAATTATAGGGAAAGTAAGAGAGAGGAAGAAAGGTTGAAGGGGAAGAAGGAACAAATGGGAGGAACTCCTAGACAGGAGCAGCTACAGATATGATCACAACCCTTAGTGTAGCAAAGGAGACAAATATCTTCTCAGCAGGTAACAATAGGGCCTGCTCTGATGGAGGGAGTAAAAAGAACAAATATAGAAGTGGTAAGAGGATCGGGACAAGGAATGGGGGCTTCCCCAAGAAGGGACCCCTACATGATGAAAGTGGATAGGGGGAGAAACTGTTATGTCTGTGGAGGATTCAGGCATATGGCCTATCATTGTAGAAATCAAGGAAGAGGAAAGGTAACAAATAGAAGAAGGCTGGAATATAGAGGAGAAAGAATCAAGAGAAATCATATATATGAGAATAATTTAAAAGAGGAGGAGAATCTAGAATCCCTCAACTAGATTTTCATAATAGATTTAATATATTAGCTATGGAAATAAATACTGATACATCAGAATTAGAGGGAAGTAAGAAGAAAAAAGAAGTAAGAAAGATAGAAGAAAAGCTCCTAAGAGAGGCTCCAGTAAAAATTAGGCTAGAAAGGATTGATATACAGGAAGGGATAACAGTAGAAGCATTGTTAGACTATAGAGCAACAGGGCTAGTAATAAGCTCAGAGTTTACTAGGAAGCAGGTATTTAAGCTAAAAAGGTTAGAAAGGCTGATGTATGTAAGGAATGTGGATAGCTCACTAAATAAGAAGGGACCAATAGAACATATGGTGAAAATAAATATCTACTACTAGAGACACAGGAAGAGAGTGGAAATCGATGTGATTGGAGAGCAAAAATGAATGGTAATCTTAGAAATACCATGGCTGGCTTGCCACAATCCCGAAATTGACTGGAAGACAGAGGAGGTAAAGATAACAAAGTGCCCTGAGGAATGTGGAAAGCAGTAGAGACCAAAACAGGAGAAGCTGGGATGGCAGAAGCAGAAGGAAGAAGAGACTAAGAAGAAAACAGGAAGAAAGCAAGAAAAGCAAGAAAAAAGGAAGCAGAAGAGAAGGAAGGTGGTAGAAGTAAAAAAGGTAGTGGAGGAGTGGAAGATTTGGGATGAAGAAGAGAAAGCAGCAAAATTAGAGATGAAAGCAAAAAAGATGGTGCCCAAAAAGTTTCACCCATAGATAAAGGTATTTGGGAAAAAATAATTAGAGAAGATGCCAATGAGAAAGGTATGGGACTATACAATAGAAGTAAGAGAGGGATTTGTACTGAGGAAGAAATGGAAAAAAGAGGATGGTATAGGACTATCGGTACCTTAATGAGTGGATGGTAAAGAACAATTATCCACTACCACTTATTTCTAACATAATTGAAAACATGGGTACTAAAAGGGTGTTCACCAAGATAGATCTAAAATAGGGGTATAATAATGTAAGGATTAAGAAAGGGGATGAGTGGAAAGCTGTTTTCATGACTCTGGAAGGATCATTCGAGCTCATAGTTATGTTCTTTGGGTTAACAAACTCACTAGCAACCTTCCAGGTGATGATAAACAAGGTACTTAGGGACTTGATCAATACTGGGAAAGTGACAGCATTCATTGACAACGTAATAATGGGAACAAAAAGTGAAGAAGGACACAATAAGTTGGTAGAAGAGATAATAAAAAGGCTAGAGAAAAACGACTTGTATGTAAAACTAGAAAAGTGCAAGTGGAAGGTGAAAGAAGTGGGCTTCTTAGAGGTGGTGATTAGGCCTGAGGGAATCAAAATGAAGGAAGAAAAGGTGAAGGGGATACTGGAATAGCCAACACTAATATGTGGTAAAGATGTACAGAAGTTTCTAGGACTGGAAAATTACTACTGCCAATTCATTGAGGGCTTTGCAGCTATAACTAAACCTTTACATGATATGGTGAAGAAGGATCAGAAGTGGGACTGGACAGAAAAACAGAAAAGGGTATTTAGAGAATTGAAGGAGCAGTTTACAAAAAGACTAGTGTTAGCAGCACCGGATTTAGATAAAAAAAATAAGGATAGAAGTGGATGTATTAGATTATGCTACGGGAGGAGTGTTATCAATGGAGTGCAAAGATGGATTATAGAGACCAGTGGCATTCCTTTCCAAATCATTGAAAAAAACGGAGAGGAATTATGAGATTCATGACAAAGAAATGTTGGCAATTATAAAGGGGTTGGAAAACTGGAGACATTTACTAGAGGGTGCACACTTCAAGTCTGAGATCTGGATAGATCACAAGAACTTGGAATACTTTATGAAGATGCAGAAGTTGAATCACAGACAAGCCTAATGGGCACTTTATCTGTCAAGATTCAACTTCACTCTAAAGCATGTTTCAGGAACAAAAATAAGGAAGGAAGATGGACTTAGTAGGCAATCAGACTGGAAAATATGAGTAGAAAATGACAATGACAATCAAGTATTTATTAAGGACAATTGGATTCATAGTTTAGAAGAAGTAGTAATAGAAGGATCTAAGGTAGATATATTAGAAAAGATAACAAGGGTCAGAAGTAAGGATGAAGATGTAGTTAGGGTCATAGAAGAGATGAAGAAGGCAAAAGTGAAAGAACTGCGAGGAAAAGAATGAAAGATAGAGGGAAACTTGGTATTAAAGGAGGGAAAGATATATATACCAAAGAATAAGGAGCTGAGAGCAGAAATAATCTGGTTACACCATGATGTGCTGGTAGCAGAACATGGAGGGCGATGGAAAACAGTAGAGTTGGTGACGAGAAACTATTGGTGGCCAGGAGTAACAAGAGATGTAGGAAGATATGTGGAGGGGTGCAATTTATGTCAAAAGATGAAGAATAGGATAGAGGAGTTGGCAGGAAAGTTGAAATTGAGTGAAGTACCAAAAAAGCCATGAACTCATCTTATGGTAGACTTTATCACAAAGTTACCGGTAGTAGCTGGGAAGAATGCAATCCTGATAGTTTATAATCGGTTGTCAAAAATGACTCATTTTGTAGCAACTACAGAGGGAATATCAGCAAAGGGTCTAGTAAGGTTGTTTAGGGACAATGTGTGGAAGTTACACAGGTTGCTGGAGAGTGTAGTCTTGAACAGAGGGCTCCAGTTTGCAGTAGAATTGACAAAGGAATTGAATAGGATACTGGGAATAGAAACGAGGTTGTCAACAGCATTCCACCCACAGACAGACAGGTAGACGGAATGAATGAACCAAGAGTTGGAACAGTACTTAAGATTCTTTGTGGACCATAGACAAAAGGATTGGCCAGAGTGATTAGTGTCAGCAGAGTTTGTGGTGAACAATAAGATTCATACAGCAACTAAGATTTTGCCTTTCATAGCAAACTATGAAAGAGAATTGAGAATGGGGGAAGATATAAGAAAGAGAGGAAAGGTAGAAAGTGTGACAGAATTTGTGGAAAGGATGAAGAAAGTACATGAGGAAATAGAGGCAGCATTAAAGAAAGCATAAGAAAATATAAAGAGGTAGGCAGATAAGGAAAGAAAAGAGACTGAGGATCAGAAGAAGGGGAATAGAGTCATGTTGAGTACCAAAGACTTGTTGTTCAAAGAGAGACTGGTGAGGAAACTAGTAGACTGATATGTAGGCCCATACACAGTTGAGAAGGTGATATCTACTAATACAGTCAAATTACGATTGCCAACCTCAATGAGAATTTACCCAGTTGTAAATGTCAGTTGGATAGTACAGTACAGGGAGCAGGTGGGAGGTCAGGAAAAGGAAGAGACTAAACTAATAAAAGTCAAAGGAGAGGAGGAATAGGAAGTGGAAAGAATATTGAATAAAAGAAAAGTAAGAGGTACAGAGAAGTACCTAGTACAATGGAAAAGATTTATGGTGGAGCATGACACATGGGAAAAGAAGGAGAATTTAGTAAACACAAGGGAGTTGGTGAATAAGTTCAAAGGAAGATTAAATGTGGAAGTAAGGCAATAGGAAAAAATAGAAGTAGGAAGAAAAGTAAAGGGAAACCTAGAAGCAGAAGGAAACAGGAGAAGTGAGCTACTAGGAAAGTTTACAGCAAAGTTGCTATATAGTTGGGATGATGGAAAGTTTGAGGAGGAGTATTTGAGGAAGTTAGAAAAGAACTGGTGTAGATGGAAGTCAGTTTCTCTAGAGAAGAAACCTTGAGAGGGAGTAATATCAAGATTGAGAAAAGTGGACTTGGTCTCTTTTTATTTTTTCTTCCTTATTTTCATTTTCATTTCAATTTATTTTCCTTTTTCTATTTTTAGAACTTAGAGTTAGGGTTAAACCTGTGAACATAAGGAGAAAGGCATGAAAGGATAATGTCATACAATGTGTACAACACATGTTGGCCTTAAGGCATATACATGGTAGTTTAGAGTAGGCTAAAAAGGCTTAGTATAGACTAGACACTTTAGTATATAAAGTAGACAAATTCTGTATAGAGTTCTCTATCAAGTTCTCTTGTATAAACCCTATATAAAGTTCTTTCTTTTGTCCAGCCCTAAGGACTTAAGTTCATAACAACTTAATACAAAAGTTGTTTTTTGTCTTTACTTAAAGACTTAAGTTATAATATTCAAAGAGTTAAACAAAAAAAAGAACCTTGTATAAGTATTTACATAAGAGAGCTCAATGGAGTTTTAAGTACAAAAGTATCTACCTTATATATACTAGACTATTGGTCTATACTACACTAATTTTAGTCTACTCTGAAGGCCATATATATTACATGCCATTAACATGTGGGATAATATCATTGTTCTAGAACCTTCTATATTCTTCTGTGTAATATATGATTATGTGATCATGTGACTGATGTGTGACAGTTTGTAACATCATTTTTGATCAATAATTTATTATGTGAGGTACAAAGATAGTTTGTGGTAGCTACTTTGTAACTATATATATTTAAAACCAAGTAACATAACAAAAGAAAAAATAAAAAAACAAAATGAAAAATGAAATGAATAAAACTAACTAGGAAAGGCTAGAATGATAGTAAGAGCATATTAATTATGTAATACTCTCCCCAAATAAGAATGTATTCTTATTGAACTCTAAAAATAATACAAAATGACCAATAGTATCTCATCTTGGATTCCAATATTTGTTATATCTCCTATACTCATGAAAGATATGTTATCTTGTTTTAATTAGATAATTCCTGCATAGACAGCTAAACTTTTCTATAGAAAAGAATCTAAAACAATATTCTCCTATAAGAGTGTGATTGACAATAGCTCTTGTAACTCTGGTACATAGTAAGTTTGAATACTCAGAATATGTGATCTATGAACCCCCTTTTGAATATAAAGGCTTAATAGGACAACTGTCATTGTCAAGAAGATCTAGAAAATATCTTCCTTTTTTGTCAGATGCTTGAAATGTCATTTTTCACATATTGAGAATGTCATCACTTTCTTTCTTTCTATTAAAGTTCCAAGATGATTTACAAGGGAGGAGGGGAATGAGATTAAATTCTTTTGTTTCTTTGTCCACAATAGAATGGAGTGTCCAGTTATCATTACTAAAACAATCTTAAAATTTGATAGAATTGATGAGATCCTTATTAAAGAATTCTCTAAGTTTTCTTGATATTGCTGATGATTGAATTTGATATGGATGAACTGATGATCTGATGATCTTATAGGCAGTGTGTATAGAATATGTAACAATGACTATACAATTAATATTGGTGATTTGAACAGCTTGATTAATATTTAATAGCAAAAAGCTCAGTTTCTGTAGTAGTGATATTAACCATATGGTGTAAGATCTTTATGACAGGATTTCTGAAAGAATGGACATACACTATAGATGTAGCAATTTGATTCTTGATACTCATGTTAGAGACTACAACAACTATTTTTAAGTTAGTCAAAGCATGAAGAATGTATTCATTGAGTTTGTAAATATGTACTGCTCTGCTATTTTTGCCAACTTGATTAGATAGATAGAACAAAAGTCAACTAGAAAAAATGTTAATTAATCTGGAGCCAGGAGGAAATTCATCACTAAAAGAATTGAACAAAGGAAGAATTCCATTAATTTTATTGTTGGTATTTATAATAGACCTTTTGATTTTTAGTCACTAATTGGAAGTCATATTCTTAAGAGATAGTCGATAACAGCTAGCATATTTAGCATGTCTTTTTAACTTGACAATATAATTGTGTAGTAACATTTGCACTCTAAGCTGTTGACATCTGCTGAGTTTTTGAAAATAGATGTTATAATACACTTAGATACTAATATTTTTCTTTTTCTTTTATCTATCTTCTTTTCTGATTTAATATTTCTTTTCTTTTGATTTTCTTTTCTTTATTGACAATAAAAAGGTACATAACTGTGGTCACATGACATATCACATAATGTGAGGTCATAGGTCTAGACTGGGTGAGAAGGGATTAGAAGGATAATATTAGGGCACATATATATAGCATAGTATCCTTATAGAAGATATGAGGATAAGGCATGAACAATATATGGACTTTAGAACAAGGTTAAATTAGTGATAGCACAGACCATCTATGAATTATATAAATAGGGTAACAATTCAGCAGAGACTTCTTGTTGAGTTTTCTTATAATCCCCATATCAATAGCCTATTAAAAGCTTTACTAGTTTGTGTGATTATTAGACTTCGTGTCTAGTAGTTGCCACAACAATAGAGATGAATTAGAACAAGTCTAGCAATAGCTTTGATTCCTAAAGAGGATAATGTTCTGAAAGCACCTAGGATTCATAAAGTCACTCTTTGTTACATTTTTCTCAATTCTATAAGATTAATATGCATTAAGCATATTGTATGATATTATAATTCCAGAACATTCTGCCATGTTCTATTATAACTATATGATAGTTTGTGACAGTGTAACAGTAATTTTTTTTTTTTAAATCAACAATTTATTACATGGGGCGTGATGGCAGTCCATGCCTACAGGAGGAATTATGTATGGAGGATCAATACCCTAACCTTTTTATATAGTCACCCAACACAAAGGACTACTAAGGAATTGAACCCATAACCTCAAGTAGGTTTGAGGTAGATATAATATATATGGATGGGGGTCTCTTCTACTATGCCATCTCTCCCCTGATAATAATAATAAAAGAAAGCAAAAATAAAATAGAAAATAAAAACAAATAAAAATAAAAATAAGTCCAATGTTTACAACTCTGATAGTATAATGCAATGGGAAGAATACATGTTCTATATAGCATGCATTTTTTGATTGGGAGTTAAACCTTGCAATGAATTACCGAGCATCTTTATATATTTGATTGTAGATAAGGCTTTGTTAGTATAGAAATTGATATGTTGAAAAGTCAATTTCCTATAAAAGATGAACCCAAAATAATGCCATGTATCTTTGGGATAAAGAATAGAGCCTCCTAGAGTACTGAGATCCAAAAGAAGAGATTAAAGACTCCATATACCCTAGAAAATGGAAATTTTCAGTTTTCCTATCTTTAATAACCAAACTAAATTGATTAAGAAGAGAAGAAATAATATTTTAACTACAAAAAAGATAAGAGGTTAACTTTTCCAAAGATTTTTCTTATAAAACAAATAGACCATTATTTACAAATGAAATAAAAGAAACCAGGATTTTTATGTTTTTTAATATTTTTTCCAAAATATGAAAAATAGAAAAGAGATATAATGCTGATAAAACTGGTGATAATAATGAACCTTGTCCAACTTTAACATCCACTTTAAATAAGAAAGAAGAGAAGTTGTTTCAGAAATAACAGGTTTTTCTGTCTACAAGGTAATCTTGTAAGAATACAGAAATTCTGGGATCAAGACTAGCTTTGTTTAGGATTAATGGAAGAAGTCAGTAATTGAGAGATGGGAAGAATTGAGTGATGTCAAAAGCTAAAGTACTAGTTAAAAGGCTCTTGACCCATCCCACTCAAATAAGATAAGTTAATATGACACCCACATCCATAGTAAACCATTGCATCAAAACACTCAATTGACAGAGATAGATGAAGTTCTTTGAAATAGCTTAAAATTGAAGTCTTTCACTAATAACTTTCTCTATGAGTTTACCAAGTATATTTAAGAGAATGATAGGTTGAAAAATTTTAAGAGAGTCATAAGAAGTCTTATTAGGCTTAGGAATGATAATAGATAACAATTTTTTAAAATGTGATGGCTAGTGTTCTAAATTAATACATATATTAGCAATGTTGACAAAGTTATTAAGATATATATTATCTCTTCAGCCAAAAAAGAGTTCCAGGTTGTAGTGTGTTTGGTAGAAATCTCATCCAATAAGTCAGAATTGATATGACAATTTTGTGCTGAATTGAATAATTGATATAACACTTGCCACAGATCATTGAGCTCTATGCATGGTTGACCATTATACTAGATAGCTTTGATAGCTAGTAGTTTATGCTTCTTGATCCAATTCATAAGTTTTCAAGGCCCTTGATTTCTTGATGCTATTTCTTGAATTTTGTTGTCAAAAAAATGATTGTTTTGTCTCTCTGATAGTGCTCCTAAATAATTTCCAATCTTTCACTTGCTTGGACATTCTGTATTTTGCTAGTTTGAACTGACAATCTTCATTTCACCATGCTTTAAAATACTTTGTAATGTTAATGAGTTTTGAATGTTTAAACCAGATGTCATCTGATTTATCAGCAAATCTTTGAACAGTTCAATTAAGAGTGAATTTGCTTGTAAGGTTTTCAGTGTCAAGTCTCTTGATGTTATTGATGAGTTCAGCAATAGATTTGTCTTTTTCTTCACTGATCTTAATGATAGTATATCTTTTGGTTAGAACATGTTCTTTGTTAAGACAAGATCTTGGTATTCTTGATAATCATGCTTGATTATCACTCACAACTGAGCAAATTAATTGTTTTCTGACTTCTCAGAGTTCTTGATACTTCTTTGAATGCTACTCTCTATTGAAGCAATGTTTCCAGAAAGGACATAAGTTCAAATCAGCTTGGTGATCTCCTTTGCAATTTAAACACTTGAATGAATAAGGGCATAGTTCACTCTGTTTGGTTTCTAATTGGGGAGGATTCATTTTGAAGTTTACCTTGAAATACCAAGCAAATTGGCAATAGTGTTCAGTTTTATGTAGTCTAATACACTTGATGTATTTCAAACCTTGAGCTTAGCAAGCAAACATTGTATACCACTATTTCCAGCAGTTATTGGGGGACACTAGGGTTTCTGTTCATGCCTTGAATAGTGGCAATGTAGCTTCCTACATTAAAACATCTGTTAATAGCATAAGGTTTCAATACAATCAACATATTGTTGAAGATATAGTTGACATTGAGAATGGATTCAACAATACTTAAACTTATAGACATGTCAGTGTTCTCCATAAGATATAGAATACCTATTATTTTTGAATAGAATTTCAATTGAGAAAAAAAAGAGGTTTCTATATCTTTAGAGTTGATATGTTCAATATTTTTAACATAATTTTCAATCATTTGAAAATCCAATGAAGAAGTAACCTTGTTAGTGACAATAACAATTGTCTCCTCCTTTTTCTTTTACCACCATCTTGTATGGTAGCATCTATTAGAGACTTAGGGAATATAACTTCTAACATTCTTACAATTCATGAATCAACTCTCAATATGACTGCAAATGTCAATGAGGATATGGGAGTTGACTTGTTTGACCAACTCTTTCAGAGTACATATAACAACTTTGACAAGATACAAGGTTGCTCTTTAGCACAAAGTGCACATAGTCCTAGAACTCCCTTTATCTCCTCAAGTGAATATGAGGAAAGTTATACTGAATGTCTAGAGAAACTGAATGACAGAATAGATAAGAATAAGCCTGTTGTCACACATAACAGTGAACTATCCAATGGTTCATAGTTGGGATTGGAATACATGACTTCCAAAAGTCAAACTGGTTATGTTGGTAAGGCAGCTAACAGCTCTAATGTAGCATGCTAACAGTGTGCCCTAAACAAAAATCCAGCCCTAATCCAGCCAGCTAGATACAACATGTTCAATGTACAATTGAATTATGACTATAATTAAGCTCTGGACTCAGAGTCATAGGACAGTAACTTCTGTGCAGTGTTTCTTTATAGATCAATGGAATATCTGGCATCAGACATACAAAACATCAAGGAATCCCTCACTAGAATGTGAAGATATATTCTAGATAAGTCAATTGATAATAATAAAGCTAACAAAGTCAAGGACTTGGAAGGCATGGGCAAAGTGATGTGGGAATTTATTTCCACAATATACAAATCTTACTAAGACAATTTATTCATGGACAACAACAAAATAACTTTCAGAAACAAAGTCAAGTCAAAATTCAATTCTCAAATCACCAGGCCCCAGATCAACAACAAAGAAAAGGAAATGGCTAAACTTACCTTTATATCCCCACTTTTCCTGTCTATTCCAGCAAAGTTGCAGAAAGAAGTTAATGAAATCTTGAAGTACTTCAAGAAAAGTGATAAAACCCCTCAGAAGAAGTCTTATGCACAGGCTTCCTCTCAATCTAAATTAGCCAAATCAATCTCATCATCAAGTGTCGCAATGAATATATTGAAAATAAAAGAAATCTTCTTAAATCTTCCCAACAAGAAGATCAATATGGTTTAGAAGGTTATAAATGGTGACAACAGCAAACCCAAACCCAAGATCAACATGACCACAAAATGTCCTTCATGCAAGCAAGTTATCATATCAATGAATAACAAACTTATAAAGAGATTTCTCAAAGACTCAAGCATGCACATCATTAAATAAACTATACTCTCAAGAATATCTTGTCAAACATGATAGCTGACTTCATTTGAGCTAAAGACAAAGGAATCATTATTACCACCAACAATATCTCTTTGCCTTCCGACTTACAAGAAATCAAAAAATATGTAAAAAATTCTTTCACTACTAATATGGAACAGGTTTTATCTCCAAGACTCCCACAATCTAAGTTCTACCTAAAAATTGTAGGCATCCCTTACATCAGCAAAAGATCAAACATATGAATATCATCTAATGAAATTGAAAACATCTTAAAGAACAATCACATATTCAAGAACATCATTCTTGCATCCAAATCTCAGGTTGTCAAGGTCTTGTCCAAATCCAATATAGCCATAATTTAGATTGACATTTGGGACACACAAAATGGGTCCAACACTAAGAAAATAATTAACAGACACTTCAATATAGAAAGCTTTATTGCTACAGTTCATGGTGCCAACATAAATTTAGGTGTTCCACAATACAAGAATTGTTGGAAATGAGAGCACATGGCTGGTGTATGTTGTATTCAAGGGGCTAAATGTGTAAAGTGCAATGGGTCTCACTTAACAGCTTATCATTGTTACTTCACCTAGTGCTGCAAAGCTAATGATAAAATTAATCCTCCTAGATTAGAGACCAAGAAGGATGAACCCTGCCCTCACATGTTCAAATGTCTCAATTGTAAAGGTGATTATCAAGCTAACTCAAATGAATGTCCTTTCTGGAAACACCATTTTAACAAAAAGTAGCATACTAAAGAATACTCTAAACTCTAGGAAACTAGGAAAAATTCAACTTGTTCAGCTATAAATACCAGTGAAATATGATTTTAAAGGATTTAAAATTTTTTTCACAAAATGTTCAAAAAAATAATTTCACTATCAACATGATCCTCAAAACCAACAACTTCGACATTATTTTTATTTAGAAACCATCCTAAACAATATTACGATCTATTCCAAGCTCTTCCACTTGTAAAGGTGATCTATTGGTGGAGGTCATTAACCACCCCAACTGGCTCACATTTGCCAGAGAACCTGATGTGATAAACAACTGCCCAAGAGTTGTTATGTTCATCAATATCAGACTTTCCTCTCTTTGTTTCTCTTTTTACAAGGACATTGTTAATCATAGAGACATTCTTTTAACTTTATTTCTCAACAATAGTGACATTTTTTGGCTCATGAACATTTATACAGACTCTTCTCATTCTGTAATAAAGTATCTTAAGGATACTGAATCTAACATTCAAAACCTCCTTGTTATGACTGGGGATTTTAATATTTGGGATAGTTTATGGGACCTATTGTTTAACATTCTTCCATTAGTGACAATCTTTTAGTGATTGCTGACTCTTTTAACTTAAGTCTGTTATATCTAATTAACCAAGTTTCTACTAGGTATTCCAATAATGCCAATGACTCAAACTCAGTCATCGATTTGATGTTCCTCTGTTGTAACTTCTCCAAACTGAACATGCATTCTATCTATCCTGAATGGCACTTTACATCTGATCATGTACCTTTAACAATTACTATTCCTATTGTTGAAGAATACATTGCCTCTCATAAAAGAACAATCACAAAGAACAGTGAAGAGAAAGATAAGTTCATTAAGGAGGTTATCACATCCTTTTCAAAGTTGAACATGTTAAATATCTCAGATATACCCAAGTTAGAAAAAGTTGTATCAGACTTTGCTAATATTGTAGATCATACTTGGATAAAGTACTTAAAACTCATCAACATCACAAAGTGTTCTAAAAGCTGGTGGAATAAAGAATGTAACAAAGACTTGGCAATTTTTAGATCTTCAAAAAGCATAGAAGACTGGAAGATATTTCAAAAAACCATTAAGAGTACAAAAAGAGCATTTTTCAACCTCAAAATTCAAGAAGTTGCCAATAAGAAGCAAGAACCTTAGAAGCTCATAAACTGGGTCAACAAGTGTAAACTCCCAGCCATCAAAATGATTAAATATAATAGTCAGCCTTGTTTAGAGCTAGATAATCTCTGGCAAGCTCTTCACTCTTCTTTCAACACAGCTCAATTTCAAGAAATAGATGAAACTGTACTCAACAAGCTTGATTTATTCCCTTTGTCTATATGGTCAAACTTTTCAGAGGAAGAATTCATACATGCTATTGCCAATTGCAATAATTCATCTGCACCTAGTCCTGACAAATTGTTATAGGAACACCTCAAATACATTATCAAAGACAAAACATGTTTGAAGAATATTGTCATTATTGCTAATGCATGTTTCAAGTTAGGTTATTAGTCTGATCATTTCAAGAAATCAACAATGATTATTATTCCAAAATCCAAAAAATTATCATATGACTCTCTAAAGTCCTTCAAACCTATAGTTCTCCTGAATACTATGGGTAAACTAATTGAGAAGGTTATTGGAGACAGGCTCCAATTTCAAGTCATCTTGAACAACTTTATCCACCAAAGTCAACTAGAAGGCTTAAAGTTTAAGTCCACTACAGACATAGGTATTGCTCTTACCTATTTTATTTGCACAGGGTGGATTAAGAACATATCAACCAGCTCTTCAGTGTTTGATATCATGTAATTTTTCCCTTCATTAAATCATTGCCTTCTAGCCTTAATCTTAGGAAAAACAGAGTTTGAGTCAAGAGTAGTCAACTTCTTTTCAAACTATCTAGTCAACAGAAAGACCAAGTACTTTTGGAACAATTTTTCCTCTTTTCTCTTTAACGTTAATGTGGAAGTGGGCCAATGTTTGGCCCTCTTTCCTATTCTTTCTACCTTATATCTCTCTCTGTTTCTTTATATTCTTGAAAAACATTCAAAAAATCTTGATTTAAAATTTTCTATTTTATCCTTTGTTGATAATAGTTTTCTCATTACACAGAGTAAATCCTTTCAATTTTCTAATGCATGACTTTTTAGTAGTTACAATGCAGCTTCTAAACTCCTCTCCAAATTCAGTCTTCTTGTTGAATATTTAAAAACTGAAAATTTTCACTTTTCCAAATTACAAGGCACCTTCAATTCTCCTCCCCTTGATTTATCACCAATTGGTAGCTCTTCTCTCATTCTAAAAGACATCTGGAGATATTTGGGATTTATTTTTGACAGAAAACTTTGTTTTCATCAACACATTGACTTTTACACCAATAAAGCAATTTCAATGGTCAAATGTATGAAGATTCTTGGCAACTCAACAAGAAGCTTGAATCCTCAGCAGAAATGTCTCCTATACAGAAGCTGCACTCTCCCAATAGCTCTATATGGTCTTCAATTATGGTTTTATTCCAAATCCTCTCTCTTATATCCCTTGAAATTATTAGGAAAACTTCAAAGGCAAGCAGCTTTATAGATAGTAGGAGTGTTTAGAACTGCTCTGTCATTTAGTACCAAAGCCATCACTAGTCTCATCCTGGTTCACCTACATCTTCAAAAAATTAGCAGAAGATCTCAACTCAGAGCTCATACTCTTTCTATTAATCATATTCTTAGATTTCTGATGGAGAACAATTCTGAAATTCCTATATATCCACATTCCCTTTTGCTTAGTTTCTTAACTAGATGTCAATATAGGCTTATCAAAGGCTACTTAGTTAATATGAATAATAGGTTCAACGAAGTCTTTTCTTTCTTTGATTCTCTAAATCCTGAATTCAAACCAGATAATAGAATCATCAATAGTTTTTCTAATCATTTTTTGTTCCATTTATTTAGTAAAAGCAATGACCACCTATTTAAGAATCGCATTCAACAGCTCAACAATCTAGTAATTGAATCTTCCAATACTCTATCCAATGCGCTCATAATCACAGATGCTAGTGTCAAAAACAATGTTACATTGTCTATAGTGCATATTCATGTTCACAATAGGCTAGTCATCAAAACTCTTTACCATATGGTCAACATTACTAGCACTGAAGCCAAATTCTTTGCTATCAGATATGGTATTCATCAAGCAGCCCATCTCCAAGACATATCTAAAATCATTGTTATCACAGATTCCATTCATGCAGCAAAAAAGATCTTCAATTCTTTTTCAAACATTCTCCAAAAGCAAGTAGCTCTTATCCTTAATGACCTCAGAAAGTTCTTCAATTGTCATTATAAGAATACTATTGAATTCTGGGAGTGTCCTAGCAAAAGTAATTGGAAGCTCCACAAAATCGTCAACATCGAAACAAAGTCTTTCAATCTTACTCCTTTCTCCTCAAATAAAAATTCCTAGGATTTCAGTAAAAAATCAGAATGCAATGACATTATCAATAAATAGAAGATGACATTCCAAGCATTGGATCTAAAAGAAAGGAATTTTATGGATCTTGTTGACAGTGACAATAATGTTTTAGAACCTACCTATAGCAAGGGCAGTATATAGCTTTAATACTTTAGTCATTCAAACACATTATATACTAGAGCCACTAGAGCAATAACTAATCATACTCCCATAGAAAAATATCAACTCTGATTCTTTCCAAATGAAGAGTTCAGTTGTCTATATAATCTCTACCCTATTGAAACAAGACAGCATATCCTTCATAAGTGCAGAAGGTTCAATGAGTATTAGAATCCAAGAAGAGATTCTATTACTTACTTCACTCAGTTTTTGAATAGAAATCCAAGGACATTTGCTTTTACAACTCTCTTTACATAGTTATATTGGTTTCACATAATCTGCTAATATTTCTTTGTCTTTTTGTAGTTCTTTGGTTTGATTTTATTCTCATTCTCATCTTTTTCTCTTTCCTTCTATTCTTTTCTTTCCTTCTTCATGTTGTTTCAATCTCTATATATGTAGTTATAAAGTAGCTACCATGGTCTGCTATTGTATCCCATGTAATAAATTATTGATATAAAAAAAAAAGTGACAATAACAATACTATTTTGATCCATATAAGCATAATCTGCCATGATATCTGATTTTATATTTTTGAGCATCCTATTAAGGTTAGCAATATGATCACTAGATAAAGCTATAAATTTTGTTTTATCATTATTGCTCATAGGAACAATGATTTGTTTTCTGTACTATCTGGGACTGTGTGAAAATCTTTCATTTATGGAGCATTTAGAGTTTTAGTTCCTTTAATTCTTAAAAAATTTGTTTTTGTGCTAGCACCTGTTAATTTTTCCTTAATTATAATTGTAATATTTAGAATTAATATAGTATGTAATAAATAATTTAATAATATATATTGGTAACTTACAAGTATAGTATTTTGTTCCTTATATTTACTTATTTTCCTGTATATAGTATATTTCAAAATATTTTTAATATATTTAGAGCCACTTTGACCAAATATTGGTTTACCTGAGAAACTTGAAACAATATGGCTAATAATACCAAATCCAGGTATAATGAAAATATAACAATGTTTTGATTAATAAAATAGAGAAAAATTAATAGGGGGTTTAGCTATTCAAATTAATACTCAAGAACTTAATAGAACAATGATTTGCTTTCTCAATAGATCTTTGGTAGTCATGTTAATTCTAAGCTTTGACTTATCTAAATCATTGATTATTTTGTGTATATTTTTGATTTTTTTAGTAGGTAGATTAGGATAATTTTCTTTTATCTTTAGTATATTACTAACTTTAGGAGTTAATGCTTGAGCATATAATAGTTTGTTATTACGTTTAACTTTTTCCATTGACTTATATTCTTTCCTAAAGAATTTTAACTTTTCCAAAATTTCTTTGAACAGCCTAGTTGGGATAGGAGGAGAGAGTTTGATAATTTCTACAGGTTTGTACTTAGATTTATTGCTATTTGAGGTAGAGTTGTGACTATAAGTATTGAAGGTGAATTTAAATACTACTTTCTATCTAAACATTTTATTCTCCTTGTCAGTATAAAGTAAGTCCCATTCAAATTCATAGATGGAAGAAATAAAAAGCCAAGTAGTTTTACTAAGTCCATCAAGCTTAGACATGTTATTAATGTTCCTTCATTCAACCTTCTTGTTCTTGATATAATTTGCCATTTGTAATAGTGATATTATCATATTTTTATATCAATTTTCAGAAATTCCATTGTGCCAAAAATGGAAATTGAATGTGCTTCACTATCTCAAGCATTTAGTTTGGCCAGTTTATTAATGTCATATAGCAGTGAAATATTAACAAACTTCTGTAGAAGGCATATGTTAGTATTATTAATTACTTCACTCTCATCTCATGGAGTAGGCATGCTATTTATGGCTGGAGCCTCACTAATTACATATTATGCTCCTTCCTTAGAGCTATTGTCAATTGCCTACTTGACTGGTATGCTATCCTCTTTTACAGGTGTAGCATATAAGAGAGCAATCTCTTCAATCTTAACCTGTTTACTTCAAAGAGGATTGTCACTTTGAATTTCCATTCTCTTGTAGTATGAAACAGAAGAAGCAACTGAGTGCACAAAAGATTCTCTTGAACTTTTGTTGCTAGAGAAAACTGATCTTCCTCTAAAAATGTCAAAGTCAATGTTCATAACCATGTTCATATTAGATGGGATTTGAGCTATTGAATTGGTCAATAGAACTTTGGTAGATATAGGAAACAATGTATTCACTAATTTTCTTATGGGTACTACTATACAATATAGTAGTAAGAGAGAAAGAAGCAATAGTTTGTAACATTATGTTAAACCCTAATCTTAAGTTAAAGAAAACAAAACAAAAGAAAAAGAAAAAAGAAAAGTGAAAATAAAATAGAGTCCATTATTTGTAACTCTGATATTGATGGAGATAGAACATTATTTAAGAAGTATTAAACAATAGTATAAGAGGACAACAAATTTAGAAAAATACTGAAGAGAGAGTAAGTAAGAAGAGAAGAGATTGAGAGAGAGAAAAAAGAGATAAGAAACTAGATACTAAGAATAAATATACTAGCAAATACTAGAGATATACAAAGATAACAATTGTTATGACCTCAAGTTTGGCTAAAAAGACAAGAGTTCCAACAAATACTAGTAAGGCTCACACTAATAGAAGAAGTAAAAAGGACTAATATAGTCATAGTTAATCTATAATAATAGTAGGCAGGGTTTTTATTTATGAAATACTACAGGAATATAAGAACAATCAAGTAGGAAAGACAAATTAGTTATCAGAATAACAATGAACATTTAAAAGAGAAAGAGAGTTTAGTAGTCCTTGACCAGTGTTATAAGACGAGAGTGTGGACAGACTTTAGGTAGGGTTAGGGTTAGGACAGTAGTAATTATTAGTCTACAACAGAAGAGAGATAGGAGATAGGCACATAACCTGGAAGTCATGTGATAAAGTCTAGAGCGGTCTGGAAGGACTTAGGGTCTAGAAGGATTGGAAAGAGTCCAGAGATGGAGTTAGGGTTAGGAAATGACATCAAGGGACATGGGTTCCTCATGGTGTACACATAGTGTGCACATGTATAGTAGAGATTAAAGGTATGATGTCAGGGCATATGTGGGAAGCATGGTGGCCTTAAGGTAGACACATGGTGGATGGACATGAGGTAAACACATTGTTGTAGCATGGACTACGATATAGTAGTATATATAGAGGAGCAATGCAGTGAGGGCTCCTTGTCGAGTTCTCTTGTAATTCCCCCACTCTTTACTTGATAGCCCATTGGAGAGCTTTGCTTGTTGTGAGATCATTTGTCCTTGAGTGATGAGTGGTTGCTACAACAACCAGGCTTTACTAACTATAATAGATTTGTAATGCTCAGCAGAGTAGTAGATAATATATCCTACTGTAACCTAAATAAAAACATGTTAAGAAAAGTAACAGTGAAGATTGAACTTCAGAGGATTGATATACAAGAAGGAGTAACAGTAGAAGTATTGTTGGATAGTAGTGTAATAGATCTGGTTATAAGTTTGGAGTTTACTAAGAAGCAGGAGTTTAAGTTGAAAAAATAGAAAGACCAATATATAACTTTGAAAGTGTTGTTTGAACCAACTGTAATATTCTTTAGGCTTATTAATAATGATAAACAAGATTTTACAAGACTTGATCAATATTGGAAAAGTAGCTAGCTTTATTAATAATGTGATGATAGGAACAGAGAAAAAAGAATGATATGATAAAGTAGTAGAAAAAGTAGTAAAGAGGTTAGCAGAGAATAATTTATATGTAAAACCAGAAAAATACAAGTAAAAGGTTAGAAAGGTAGAATTCTTAAGAGTATTATGAGATAAGAGTGTGAACAGACTTTGGCTAGGGTTAGGGTTAGGACAGATATAGGTAGTAGTATTATTATTAGTCTACAATGGGAGAAGGACACATGATCTGGAAGTCATGTGCTATAGGCTAAAGTAGTCTAGAGCAGTCTGAAAGGACTTAGGGTCTAGAAGGATTGGAAAAGGTCTAGAGAAGAGTTAGGGTTAGGAGTGACATCAAGAGACAAGAGTTCCTCATGGTGTACACATGGTACATGCATGTATGATGGAGATTAAGAGTATGATATCAGGGCACATATATACAGCATGGTAGCCTTATAGTGAATGAGTAATAGGACATGAGGACAATGCATGGACATAAGGGCAGGTAGATATTATTATAGCATGGACCATGATGCAGTAATATAAATAGAGGAGCAATACAGTGAGGGCTTCTTGTCGAGTTCTCTTGTAATCCCTACTACTAGATAGCCAACTAAGAGCTTTGCTGAAGTAAGCAAACTACAAGTGCCATTCCAGCAAGTGGTTACTACAACAAAGAGTAGTAATTATGCTGAATAGAATTAAGATGGAAGAAGAGAAGGTGAAAGAAGTGTTGAATTGGCCAACTTCTAAAGGAATTAAGAATATATAGAAGTTTTTGGGACTAGCCAATTATTATTGGTAGTTTATTAAAGATTTTGTATTTATAGCTAAACCACTATATGACTTAGTAAAGAAGGATCAGAAGTGGGATTGAATGGAAAAACAAGAAATAGCATTTAAGAAGTTAAAAAAAAAAGAGGTTTATAAAAGAACTAGTGTTAGTAGTACCAGACTTAGACAAAAAAAATAAGAATCAAAGTTAATGTGTCAGAATATACAATAAGAGTGGTATTATTTATAAAATGTAAAGATGAGCAATAGAAGCCAGGAGCTTATTTGTCAAAAAATTTTAATGAGACAGAAAGAAGTTATGAAATTCATGACAAAGAAATGCTAGCTGTAATTAGGAGATTAGAAAATTAGAGACATTTGTTAAAGAGTGTAAAGTTTAAGTTCAAAGTTTAGATAGACTATAAGAATTTAGAATACTTTATGAAAGTATAGAAACTGAATTATAGATAAACAAAATATGCTCTTTATTTGTCAAGATTTGATTTCACCTTGAAATATATACTAGAAGCAAAGATGAGAAAAGCAAATAGACTGAGTAAGAGACCAGACTGGAAAGTAGAAGCAGAAAATGATAATGAAAATCAAATACTAATAAAGGAAGAATAAATTTATAGTTTAGCAGAAGTAGTAATAGAATAACCAAAAGTAAATATAATAGAAAAAAGAAAAATATCTAGAGAAAAGGATGAGAAGATAGTTAGAATAGTAGAGAAAATAAAGAAGATAAGAGTCAAAGTATTAAGAGAAGATAAATAGCAGATAGAGAGAGAATTAGTGTTGAAGAAAGAGAAATTTTATATGCTGAAAGATGAGAAGTTGAAAGTGGAAATTATTCAGTTGCATTATAATGTGTTAATATGAAGAAAGATGGAAAATAATGGAGTTGGTAATGAGTAATTACTAATAGCTAAGAGTAACAAATAATGTTAGAAAGTATGTAGATAGATGTGATATATGTTAGAGAATAAAGAATAAGACAGAGGCATCAGCAGAGAAGTTTATAGCAAATGAAGTACTAAAGAAGCTATAGACATACTTGATAGTGGATTTTATTATAAAGTTACCATTGGTAGCAGAAAATAATACAATATTAATAGTATGTAATAGGTTATCAAAGATGGTATATTTTATGGCAGCTGTTGTAGCAACCACTAGTCAAAAGACAAATAGTAATACAAGTAATAAATCTTAAGATAGATATCAAGTAAGAATCACAAGAGAACTCAACAAGAAGTCCCCAGTGTATTCCTATACTATTTATACAAAGTACTCATGGTCTGTGCTAACAATAAATAGCCCTACCCTAATATCCATGTATAGTCCATACTTCTATCATGCATCAACCTTATGTCTTTTATAAAAACACCATTTTATATATATATGCCCTAATGTCATCTTTCTAGCCTCTTCTAGCCAACTCTTGCTAAGTCTAGATCTATGACCTCATATCATGTGATATGTCATGTGACTGCAGTCACATACCTCTTCATCATCAAAGAAAAGAAAAAGAAAAGAAATATTAAATCAAGAAAAATAGATAAAAAGAAAAAGAAAAATATTAGTGTCCAAGCACACTATAACAGCAACAGTAGGAGAGATGTCAGCAAAAAGCTTAGCAAGATTGTTCTAGAATAATATATGGAAGTTATATAATTTGCCAAAGTATATAATTTTTGATAGAAAATCACAGTTTGTAACAGAGTTAATGAAGAAGCTAAATAGACTAGAAACTAGAGCAATATCTACAGTTCTTTATAGACTACAAACAAAAAAATTGGCTGGAATGGTTAGCAATGACAGAGTTTGCAGTAAACAACAAGATATATTCAGCAACTAAGATGTCTCTGTTTATGGAAAATTATGGAAGAGAACTGAGAATGGAAGTAAATATTAGAAAAGTGGAGAAAGTAACAAAGTTTGTAGAGAGAATAAAAAAGATTTAGGAAAAAGTAGGAGTAGTATTGAGAAAAGTATAGGAGATGAAGCAAAAAGCAAACAAGAGGAGAAATAAAGCTAAGAAATGAAAAAAAGATGACAAGGTAATATTGAGTACAAAATATTTGGTATTTAAAGAGAAACCAGTAAAGAAACTAGTAAACTGATATATTAGTCCATATATTATTGAAGAAATGATATTCACTAATATAGTCAAACTAAGACTGCTAACTGTTGAACATGGATCATTGCATCAAGCATATTATGACAACATGCTTGGACCACTACCATAAAATTTACATTATTTATCTTTGTTTTTTTGTTATATATGCTATAAATTTGAGAATTCATGGAGTACTCATCTTAGTCATGTTCCATATTCTAGAACCCCCTAAGATAAGTATTCCAACTATACTATCTAGACTCTGACTTATAATTATATTGTAGACATTTACTACTTTTTACCAACTTTGATGGGAATTTATCTAGTTATAAATATTAGTTGAGTAGCAAGATATAGAGAACAAGTAGAGAGACAAAAGATAAAAGAAGTAGAAGTAGACAAAGTTAAAGAGTAGAAAGTAAACAAAATATTAAATCAAAGAAAAATAAGAAGAGTAGTGAAGTACTTAGTACAATGAAAAAGATCCACAGTAGAATATAATATATAGAAGAGAAAGGAGGATTTAAAGAATATAAAAGAGATAGCAGTAAAGTTTAAAAGAAGGCTAAGTATAAAAGTTACAAGGTAAAAGAAACTAGATATAGCAAAAGAATGAGATTTCATAAAAAGAAAGTTATCAGAAAAGTATGCAGCAAAGATGCTATATAGATGAGATGATAGAAAGTTTAAGAAGAAATATTTGAAGAAGTTGAAGAGAAACTAGTAAAAATAAAAACCAGTTTTTCTAAAGGAAAAACCTTAAAAGAGAGGTAATGTCAGAGTTTAAGACAATAGACTTGATTTATTTTATTTTCCTTTTGTCATAGTACACTTAGACTCTTATATTTTATTTTGATTTTCTTTTCTTTTTCTTTTATTTCTTGGACAATGAAGAGGTATGTGACTGCAGTCACATAATATGTCATATAACATAATATTATAGGCTTAAACATAAAAAAGAAGCTGAAAGAATGATGTCAAGGTATATGTCTATAGAATGTTTATTTTATGATATATATGCACTTATAAACAATACAAGAATTTTAGGATAGGATTATTTACTGATAGCACAGACTATGTACTTGTAGTATATATAGTGTAGAAATATATTGGGAACTCTTTGTTGAGTTCTCTTATAATCTCCATAAGACTCTTCCTTTTTAAGACTACTTAGTATACTATTAGTTAGTGGTTGTTACAATATCTTTCTTATTTTCATTTATTCTCTTATTTTGAACTTAGGATTAGGGTTATAGCATAATATTATACATGACTATCATAGATGTCACAAGTATATCACATATATTATAGTCACAGTCATATGATCACATGTTATAATGGAAAGATATAGAAGATTCTAGAACAATAATGTTATATAACATGTTCACTGTATGTTGACTTTATAAATAATATATTAGAGTAGGTTAGTATTAGTCTTACATAAACCAACTAGTTAGCATATATAAAATAAACTAGAAACTTTATACAAGATTCTTTTTTTGACCACTTACTAGGTTTTAAGTTATAACACTGGTTACATAGTTCAAAAGAGATATTAATATTTAGAATATCTAGTAGACAAGTTTAGCAGAAGGTGACAAGATGACATTACTAAAATGCTAATTTTAGTTGATTTTTAGAATAAAAGTTTATAATATAACTACTAGCTTATATACTAAGTATTCTAATTAGGGTAGTTATCTAGAAATAAAGACTATAAGCAAGTTACTCTGGTTCTAAATAATTTTTGGATGTCAGGATGAAGATTTATGAAGTTGTCAAAGAGTCCAGCAAGAATATCTAAGATAGAATAAAAAGAGTGATCTATATCAAAAGAGATCTGAAAGTATAGATAACTAAGAAAGCATTATCTATGGGTTGAAATAGATGTAACAAATATATATAATATATATAAGATAGCTATTATCTTTAAAAGTAATAAACTTATATTTTCTTGAAGCTTTGAAGTTTATTTGTACTTCTATCCAACTATTCTAATAAATAACAAATAGCTGAAATTGAACTATTAGGGGTTCCACAGATGTAGCATAGAAGACAAATTAGGTAGTAGGGCTTTTACTAAAAGAGAGCATGAATAGGTTTCTTAGAAGATTCTAGGAGTTAGTTTAAGATTTGGACTATATCACAAAATAAACTACTCACTTGTTTGTGATATCTAAATCTTAGATATATTCTTAGAGGTTTAGAAGTGATTCAGAAGTTCAATAATAGTGACAATAATGATGAAGATCAATATAGATGTCAATAATAATAAGGGATAATGAGTGATAATAAATAATGAAGATTGATATTGTTAAGTTTAAGGTCTAATCTCCAGATACAGAAGTATATATACAAAATAGTTATGGTCTATGTGCAAGCTATTTCTATTACATAATTAAAACTCATATCTGATGGGAGCTATTATCTGTTATAGTAGATGTCAGGCTAATTTTAGAAGATAACTAATTATGTCACTATATTGATATGCTTGTATCTCTATGAATACCAATCTCCATATGATATATGATATATCATTAGAAACTATTTGATGAGTGCTGCTAACATAATTGTATGAATCTGTCCAGCTGTTCATGAGATATTAGCTAATAAAGCTTTTGCAGTTACTGATGGCCTGATATCTCAGTTGTTTGTTTACTGCTTTTGTATATTCCACATATATGTGAATAGCCCTTATTTAGGGCTTTCTAGTGCAACTTAATTTGTGAAAATCAGTCTACTAGTTATGGAAATACAAGCTAAATGAAGTTTGTGACAGACTGATCACAAAAACTTGGAGTATTTTATGAAAGCTCAGAAGTTGAATCAAAGACAGGCTAGATAGGCCTTATATTTGTCAAGATTTGATTTTGCCTCAAAGCATGTAGCTGGTAAGAGTATAAGACAAGCAAATAGTTTGAGTAAAAGAACAGATTGAGCAGAAGAAGTAGAAAGAGATAATGAAAATCAAGTAATGTTGAAGAAGGAGTGGTTGGAAATTAGAGTGATAGAAAAAGAATAGTTGTTGATTGAGAGAACTGAAAAAGAAATTATAGAGAAAATAAAAAAATCAGAAGCAAAAGATGATAAAGTAGTGAAAACAGTGAAAGAAATGAAAAAGGCAGAAGTTAAAGTATTGAGAAATGATGAGTAGCAAAGTGAGGACAAGTTAGTATTGAAGGAGGGGAAGGTGTATGTTTCAAAAGATGAGAATTTGAGGTTGGAGATTATTTGGCTACATCATGATATGTTGATAACAAGACACAAAGAACAGTAGAAGATAGTAAAATTGGTCACTAAGAATTATTGGTGGCCAAGAGTTACTAAGGATGTGAAGTAATATATGGAGGGATGTAATCAGTATTAGAGAATGAAAAATAGGGCAGAAATGCCAGCAAGAAAATTGAGACTGAATATAGTGCCAGAAAGACTGTAGCAATATATATTAGTAGATTTAATTACAAAGTTACCAGTATCTAGAGGTTATAACTCAATTTTGGTAGTATGTGATAGGTTTTTGAAAATGTCATATTTTATAGTGATGACAGAAAAAATTATAACAGAGGGTTTAGTGAGGTTATTTAGAAATAATGTGTGAAAATTACATAAGTTGCTAGAGAATATAATGCTATCAATAGCTTTTCATTCATAGACAGATGGACAGATAGAGAGGATAAATCAAGAGCTGGAGCAGTACTTAAGAATATATATCAATTATAGGTAAAGCAATTAGTTAGAATGGTTGACAACTGCAGAGTTTGCCTTTAACAACAAGATACATACAGTAATGAAGTTAATACTATTCAAAGTTAACTATGGAAGGGAACCAAGGATGGGGTTTAAAATAAGAAAAAAAGAAAAGCATGCAAAAGCAAAGAAGAAATATATAGATAGAAATAAAAAAGAGATGATAGAGTATAAAGTAGGAGATAAAGTGTTATTAAGTACAAAGGATTTGACATAGCAGATGAGGAACAAAGAGATAAAGAAGTTGACAGAGAAATTTGTAGGACCTTATAAAGAAAATTATATTAGAAAATGTAGTGTTGTAGTTACCAGTATTGATGAAAATTCACCCAGTCATAAATATGAGTAGAATAGAAATATATCAGAAGTAGGTAGAGGAATAAAAGAAGATCATACCTTCTCTGGTAGAAATAGATGAAGAGAAAGATATATAGCAAAAGAAGACACTTAGGAGAGGTTGAAGAACTTGGGAAATGCAATGGATTTAGTAGAAGAATTTGAGAAGAAAATCAAAGAAGAGATGATAAGAAGAGTACAGATAAGAAAGGAGAAGAAGAAGGAAAGAACATTGAATCCAGAAGTAGAGATGTTTAAGAGAAGTGAGTTACCAGAGAAGTATACAACAAAGATTTTGTTTGGGTGGAATGATAGAAAGTTTGAAAACAAGTATTTGAAGAAGTTAGAAAGAAGTTAGATGAGATGGAAAGGGAAAAGGAGACAAGCTCCTCTAGAGGCAGAACTTTAAATAGGGGTACTATTATAGTATGTTTGAATTCTTATATTTTTATTTTTATTATTTTTCTTTTATTTCTTAGATAATGAAGAAGTATGTGATGTTATAGATCTAAAAAGAACTAGAACAATGACATTAAAGGCATAGTTGTAGCATATATAGTACAGGAATTCATTGGGAACTCTTTTTTGAGTTCTTTTGTAATCTCTATAAGACTCTTGCTCCATAAGACTACTTAGTACATTATTGACTATCTTTGATTAGTAGTTGCCACAACACAAATCAACTCCATTCATTTTATACTACTCACTTCTTAAACATCTTTTCTGGACTTCTTATTAACTCTATGGAACTTCATTCTAGTATCTGAGAACTACTGTAATCACTTAGTCTTTATTTTCTAGATACTATCTTAGGCAAAATACTTAGTATATAAGTTAGATAGTTACACTATACATTCTTATTCTGAAAATTGACTAAAACTAGCATACTTTTCTAGTATTAGTGATAATACATTTCACCACCCTCTCTAATCTCTCTCTAATTATACTCTTTGAAATATGTAACCAGTGTAATGAGTAGTGTAACATTACCTAGTTGCTTTAACATAATCCTTCCAAGATTCTTTGTAACTAAGACTACTTAAGTATGTCCTTGACTATGATTACCATAACATATATCATAAAGAAATTCTGTAAGCATATTAGGATTGAGAAAAATTCCTCAACAGCTTATCACCTCCAAACTAACAGAAAAACTAAGAAAGTTGACCAAGAAATAGAACAATATCTCTGGTTATATATCAATTATAAACAAGATAACTGAGTTGAATAGTTTCCAATGACTAAGTTTGCCTACAACAACAAACAACATTTGAGTACAGGTGAATTACTATTCTTAATAAATCTGGGAAGATATCCAAACATTAGTGGAAAAGAACTAGGATCATCAGAAAGAGTACTAAAAGCTGATGAATTCATCTAAGGAATAAAAGAAGCAAGGAGAGAGATAGAAGAGAAGTACTGAAGAAAAGCAAATGAAATAATGAAAAGAAGGGCAGATAAAAAATGAGAAGCTTTCTTGTCTTGTTGGTAATTGACATAGTGTTATAGGAATGCTTCAACTTCTTGATTAATCCATTCTGTTTGACTATCTGTTTGAGATTGGTATACTATTGACAACATTGTTTTTGTTTCTAATGCCCTACATAATTCTTCTATGAATTGTAAGACAAATTGGAGTTATTTTTTACTAAGAATCTTTTTTGAAACTCTGTGTATTTTCCAGATAAAAGCCGTTAAGTACAAAGAGGGACATCTAGTATAGGTTGATGGATTGAATATCACTGATTGACTAACCAAGAAAATGTCATTCAAGAGAGCAGGTCCCTTTTCAGTAGTCAAGAGGATCAGATCTTCTGCATATAAACTCAAGATACTACAGATGTGGAAAAGTCTACACCCAGTTATCAATAAATCCAAACTGAAGTCCTATTATTACCCAACACTTCCCCAACAAGAGACTTCATTAACAATTATTGCACCAAGTCAAGAAAGCATTACCCAAGAGAAGATCTCAGATTTCAGAAGACAAGGAAATGAATTACAATACTTTGTTAAGTGGCAAGAACAACTCTTTGAAGAATCAACGTGAGAGGATCAACAAGAGGTTATTGGGGGGAGTTATATTGAGAATTACACAAAAGGTAACTGCTAGCCACCCCAATGCCCCAAAACTTGATCTGGATGCCTGAAAAGTTGTACAATGAGGACATGGATCATGGATCATATAAGACCATATCTAGAATAGCTGTAGTACAACTTGTTCATTATCCCCTTAACCTTAGTCTAGTCAATAAATCCCATTTTCCCAAACTACTGGTCTGCGGAGTTTTGTAACACCCTCTTGGCCAGACAAGGCTATTTTTATATTTTCTTCCCTACTGATCTGAGTGTCTACATGTACAAGTATATTCTCTCGCAACTACATTCAAAATTCATTGCACCAGTATCACCTTTGTCAACAAGCTCGAGCCTCTTGTTGTTGGGTGCTGGCAAAGAATTCATACAGACTGATGTGGATCTGAGTAGTACTGTGTTAAGAAATAGAGAGAGCAAGAACTTGACATTCTTATTCTAGTATCCCTTTTGTATGAGAATTGAGATGAACCTAGTGGCCGACAGAGATCCATGAACTCTACATATGATTAGCAATTCAATTAGGTATTAACTTCACATAGGATGTACAAATAATAATAATGAAAGGCCTTGCTAAGTGTCTTGATTTCCAGTGTCATACCGGGTCTTATCAAATACCATTACCAAAAGTGTGGCTGTCCAACTGTCAAGTAGATGAAGACTCTCCTGTTCTTAAGCACTCTGGCCTTTGATCAGAAATGAACAAAGGGAAGGAAGGATCTGCTGAAGAGTTTCATCCGCTTCCTTATTACAATCACAGACGACTTGTCTAGGTAGATCCTGGACTCTTGGTTTAATGCTGACTGTAGGCTACACCAAGGTTACTCACCCATATGCTGCCTTTGATAGTCATCATGGCATCCATCATGCCTTTGTGCAATCAAAATTTGCTTCCAACATGAGACCAAAACAGATGATTATCTTTGTCAACTGCAACATTGAAAGTTCTACCTGCAAAAACTGTAGGTCCCCCATGTCCATCTCTTGCCCTGCATAGAGGTTCAATGAACATATAAAACATAAAGCTGGCACATCTGATATGCACACTCCATCCAGTCTGATTTGCTTGTAATGCTATTTCATCTTTTCAATCAGGATACTTGAACATTATCATACAGAAAAAAAGACTTCACTCAATAAAGTGAATCTGATCCAGACTTATGTCAGTGTTGATCATATTCTTGTAATCATCCTCCTATATCTATCTTATGGCTAAGCACATCTTGGGTTCACTTATGCAGGGTCAATAAAACACATGTCTTTGGAGAGCTTAGAATTTCCACAACCAAGTATCAGAATTCTTGATTGCTTTTCTGGAATGAGTTTGTAGAGAAGTTGGGCGAGATCATTATAGAACTTAAACCAATCAAACTGATCCTCCTCTCTAAGGTGTGAAGATATGGAATGAGGTTACAACTACACAAGCTGATACATCTTTGACAGACTCTTATCCCTAACATCACATTCAAAAAGGATGATTTCTTTTCTCAAGGGGTGTAACATACCAGTACTCCTTGTTGCTATACTCTTTACTTTTCATCAGTAACACATCTCTTCAAGCATTGTAGGTTACAGGTACTATAGGTAGAAGCAAGCAAGAATCAAGTTAACTGTGATGGGAATCTCAACAAAATACTTATATCCAACTCAGCTGTAAACTGTTAATATAACTCAAATCATAGGGATTACAAGCATAATTCATATAGTTCATTCTCAGTCGATGACAAACAATGCTACTATCCAAGTATAACCAGAGTTCATATAAATCATATAGAACAGAAAGAGAACATAAAAAGCAAAACAATTTTCTACAAGCAACCCTTCATCAGACAGAAACAAGAACACAAGATATATAACATACCATGCAAACAGCATAGCGCCCACTTGCAAATCCAAGATACTGCCATAACTATCAATAAACGACCCAATACATGGGCTAGACCACCATCAGACACTGACAACAGCAGACCCCACTTAACGTACTCATCAAGCTAGTCACCATCGCTGCATACGATACCGACATTAGTGAAGTGACACTTCCTTGGGAACTCACATCAAGTCCACTAGCCAGAACACATGAGGCCATTGTCAGTGGGTATCATCCGGTCAGCCAGAAACAGACCAGGACCTGTACCGAGTAACAGAAGGGAGGACCTAGACCCACAATCAACTTGAGACAGGTATTACAGTTCAGAACTCAACCAATGGCATGGTGAGTGCCAGTCAGAAGTCCAGGATAGAAAAAGGTCAGCACCAAGTGCTAAGCTTCCTGTCTTCGGCTGGTCTCTACCCTAACTGCAGTGGAGAACACAATCTGAAGGTACCCCACACAAGTGCCTGAGACTAGATTAGTCTCTGTTGAATTACTAGTTGGTTTCCCAGTTCACACCTCAACCAGGCCCAATCTGATATCCAGATATGTCCTGGCCCATCCTCGTCATTGAGCTATCACCAGTTGGTATCTCTGTTCCATCTTGCACCAAGTATTCAATCTGAAACGACAAGCAAGCAGAGTCTGGAACCCGAGTTTACTTTCCTAGCCACTTTCATGAACAACACAATTGTCCACCATCCTACCACACTCACCATAGGAAATCCATCACACAATAGGTCACATCAACATGCCCATGGCAATACCATTTTTGAGACGCCTACATCGTTCATTGAATGTGAATTCCACTAGTCCATCATATGTCAGCTCATGAGTACTGAAAACAGAGAACAGCAACATCTCACCTAGGTATAGGGAGCAAAGCCAAATGCAGACTTAGTCCATGTATGAACAGTAGTCAAACAGTCAAAGTGAACAGTGTTCAAGCTAGTCAATGTCCAAGGGAAAGAATTGATTGCTTCAAACTCCCCATCTGACACCTTTTTATATTGCTTGACCACCCGGCCCAGTTGGCTTTGACTCACCCACCTTATTGTTCTAATAAAAGTAACAGCGAAAGGACTCCAAAATTTCTGATCTTTTCTGAGAAAAGAAACTCCCATATCTTCTGCTATACTCCTCTGTTTGCTATGGTTTTTTAACCACTTGCAGACCTTATGCTAGCTTGCATGGCAGCAGGAAGGGAGGGATGTGCTGTGCTCTTAGAAAACTCTGGCAGTAAGACTAGGATCCAGTCGACTGTGACATGTGGTACTAGGACTAATTACAAATCAGATAAGCCTTTTATTATTGGCTGTCCTTTATGAAATTGGCCATCACATGTTGTCACTCAAGCTATCAACAACTTATTGTGGGTGGAACTTATTCATCTTGAAGTAGCTGGGTACAAGAGAGAACAGAAATCTATTCTAATCATAGAAGGATCTTTAAGATCATTAGTTTATTACTTATCTGCTAAGAGTAGTTCTAGATCTCTCACAGCCACTGTGGCTCATTTATTTGCTACTGATCGATAATAGTAGCAAGCTTATGTCATACCTGGCAATGTCACACAAGTGACAAGCATTTTGAAAATGATAGCTACAGCTGGCTGGAACTAGGAGCCAGAGTTTTCTGAGAGCACAACACATCTCTCCCTTCCTGCTGCCATGCAAGCTAGCACAAGGTCTGCAAGTGGTCAAAAAACCATGGTGAACAAAGGAGTATAGCAGGAGATATGAGAGTTTCTTTTCTCAGAGAAGATTGCTTACTCTTTTACTCTATTCTTTTATCATCCTCGACTGCAAGCCGTATGCTCAACGTCAAGAAGACTTAGCCAGACCCTAGACATTAAGGGAGATACCAACTAGAAGGGCAAATCCTAGTTGTTTTGGTATACCATTGTTCACTGGTGTATTAAGATGTATTGCCCTGTGTGGACATGGTAGTTAGTCATTTTTGTGTAGAAGGCTTGTGCTGTGGGCTCCCTTTGTGACCCATCCACGCAGAGCAGCAGCGTTGTCTATTAAGGAGCACCTAGTTTAGGGATTTCCTTCTTAGAGATACCAGTATAACAGTTTGATTAGGGTAGTAGTCGGTAAGACAGTAGATAAGTAGTTGGTAGACAGTGTAGGTGGGACAAGAAGAGTGCCCACTATCACTTACAGAGGAATACCACTGTTTAGATTGACAGCAAGATAATAAACAAAGGAATATGCCATTGTTAATGAACAACAATGAGAGAACAGATCAGAAGAATATATTAGGAAATGACAGCAATAGAACAGAGGAATATGGGAGAAGAAATGAGAAGATATAGTGAAGAAGAAAAAGCTAGTTTGATGAAGGAAATAATGGAAAATAATACAATGATAATAAAATTACAAAAACAAATAATGGAATTGCAAGTAGTAGTGGAGGAGAAAAGACAACAAGAAAGCAGAGAAATAGTGAGACAAAGGGAGAAGGAAGAAGAGGAAATGGATAGATGGATAGAAGAATATAGGAGGAAAAATCAGAAGGAGAAAGAAGAAAAGAAGGAGCAGAAAAAGATAGATGAGAAATGGAGAAGGATTGAGAAAATGAGAATGAAGGAAGAAAGGAAGGCGGAGAAAGAGTGGAGACGACAAGAGATAAGAGAAAGAAGAAGAGCGATAGAAGAAAGAAGGTGTTTTGGATGTGGGGGTTTCAGCCATATGGCCAGTCATTGTAGGAATAGGGGAGGAGAGGAACCAATACTGGTGTCCTCAAATAGATTTGAGGTATTAAAAGTTAGAGTAATGCAAAGAGGGAAAGGGAGTGGTAAAGAAGTGGTAAAAGACAGAAGAGAAAGCTAAGAGGGAGGTAGAAAAAAGAAAGACAAAGGTAGAAAGAAAGGAAAAGGTATTAAGAGAAGTAATGGTGAAGATTGGGCTGAAGCAAGAAGAAGAAGAAGAAGGAATAGTGACAGAAGCATTGTTAGACAGTGGAGCAACAGGGTTGGTAATGAGTGAGAAGTTTGTGAGGAAGCACAGGTTCAGAAGAACGGAGTTGGAAAGACCAGTACATATGAGGAATGTCAATGACACATTTAACTATACAGGACCTATAGTAGATACAGTGGAGGTAGAGATATATTTCAAAGGACATAAGGAAAGGATGTCAATAGATGTAATGGAAGGCCAAAAATGGGATGTTATATTAGGCATGCCTTGGTTAAGGCATCATAATTCAGAGATAGATTGGAGGACAAGAGAGGTAAAAATGACGAGATATCTAGATGAATGTGGAAAGAAGTGGAAAACAGGAAGACAGACAAAACCAGAGTAGAAAAAACAAGAAGAAAGAGAGGAAAAGAAAGAAAGGAGAAGGCTAACGATAGAAGAAGAAAAAATGATAGTAAGAATGGTGGAAAAAAAGGAGAATGAGGAGGAGGATTTGATAGAGCTGAGGGTGACAGAAGAAATGGTTCCACAAAGGTTCCATAAATATTTAAAGGTGTTTGAAAAAAAGGATTCGGAGAGGATGCCAATGAGGAAGGCCTAGGATCATGCTATAAATCTCAGAGAAGGATTTGTGCCAAAGAAAGGCAAAATATACCTGTTATCAAGAATAGAGAGAGAAGGAGTACAGGAGTTCATGAAAGATCAATTGAGGAAGGGGTACATCAGGCCATCAAAATCACCACAAATGTCACCAGTGTTCTTTGTGCCAAAGAAAGATAGGAAGAAGAGAATGGTGCAGGATTATCGATACCTGAACAGTTGGATGATCAAAAATAATTATCCATTGCCACTGATCTCGGATTTGATAGATAGTATTGGAAAGAAAAAAGTGTTTACGAAGATGGATTTATGATAGGAGTACAATAATGTGAGGATAAAGGAGGGAAATGAGTGGAAGGCAGCATTCTCAATGTCTGAGGGGTTATTTGAACCTATGGTAATGTTCTTTGGGTTGACAAACTCACCTGCAACATTCCAGGCAATAATGAATAATTTGCTTAGAGATTTAGTAGTGGAGGAAAAGGTAGCAGTATTTATTGATAATATAATAGTAGCAACGGAGACAGAGGAAGGACATGACGAAATTGTGAAAGAAGTACTGAGAAGGTTAGAAGAAAATGATTTGTTTGTGAAACCAGAGAAGTGTGTATGAAAGGTTAGAGAAGTAGGATTTTTGGAAGTGATAATCAGAGAAAATGGAGTGAGAATGGAGAAAGAAAAGGTGCAGAGAGTAATAGAGTGGCCAGTGCCAAAGAGTGTGAAAGATGTGCAGAAGTTTTTGGGGTTGGCAAACTATTATAGGTGGTTTGTCAAAGATTTTGCAAAGATAGCAAGGCCGTTACATGAGATAACGAGGAAAGAAAATAAGTGAAATTGGGGAAAGAGACAGTAGAAGGCATTTGAGGAGTTAAAGGAGAGGTTTACGACAGAGCCAGTCTTGGTTACACCAGACTTGGACAAAGAGATGAGAGTAGAAGCGGATGCATCAGACTTTGCGACAGGAGAAGTGTTGTCGATGAAGTGTGAAGATGAGAAGTAGAGACCAGTAGCTTATATTTCTAAATTGTTGAATAAAGCTGAAAGGAATTATAAAATTCACAATAAGAAGATGTTGGCGATAATTTGGTGTTTAGAGGCATGGAGGCATTTCTTAGAAGGAGCCAAGGATCGGTTTGAAATATGGACAGATCACAAGAACTTGGAGTACTTTATGAAGGCCCAAAAGTTGAATCAAAGACAGGCAAGATGGTCACTATACTTGTCAAGATTTGATTTTGCCTTGAAGCATGTAGCTGGCAAGAGTATGGGAAGAGCAGATAGTTTGAGTAGAAGGGTAGATTGGGCTAAAGGAGTGGAAAGAGATAATGAAAATCAAGTAATGTTGAAGGAGGAATAGTTAGAGGTTAGAGTGATGGGGCAGTTAGTAGAAGAACCAGAAGAAAAAATAGTGAAGAAGATAAAGGAAGCAAGAGATAAAGATGAGGAAGTAATAAAGGCAGTAGAAGAAATGAAGAAGGTAGGAGTTAAGATATTGAGAGAGAAGGAATGGCAGATAGAGGAAGGACTAGTGTTGAAGGAAGGAAGAGTATATATCCCAAAGGATGAGGAATTGAAAGTAGAAATTATTCAGCTTCATCATAATACACTGATAGTAGGACATGGAGGACAATAAAAGACAGTAGAACTGGTCACTAGAAATTATTGGTGGCCAGGAGTAATGAAGGAAGTAAAGCGATACGTGGAGGGGTGTGATCAGTATCAGAGGATGAAGAATAGAACAGAAATGCCAGCAGGAAAATTAAGACCTAACGAGGTACTAGAGAGACTATGGCAGCATATATCGGTAGACTTTATTACAAAGTTACCAATGTCAAAAGGTCAGGACTCGATCTTGGTAGTCTGTGATAGGTTTTCGAAAATGTCCCACTTTGTGGCAACAACAGAAAAAACAATAGCAGAAGAGTTGGCGAGGCTATTTAGAAATAATATGTGGAAGTTGCATGAGTTGCTAGAGAGTGTGATATCAGATAGAAAACCACAGTTTGCAACAGGGTTGACAAAGGAGTTAAATAAAATATTGGGGATAGAAACAAAGTTGTCTATGGCATATCACTCACAAACAGACGGGTAGATAGAGAGAACGAATCAGGAGCTGGAACAATATTTAAGAATGTATGTCAATCATAGACAGAACAATTGGTCAGAATGGTTGGCAACAGCAGAATTTACATTCAATAATAAAGTATATACAGCAACCAAGATATCACCATTTAAAGTAAACTATGGGAGAGAACCAAGGATAGGCTTTGATATTAGAAAAAAGGGGAAGAATGAGAAGGCAGAAGAATTTGTGAGGGAAATGAAGGAGAGACATGAGGAAGCAAGAGCAGCATTGGTGAAAGCACAGGAGGAGATGAAGAGACAGGCAGATAGGAATAGGAAAGAGACAGAAGAATATAGAGTAGGAGACAAGGTGTTGATTAACACAAAGGACTTTTCAATGGAGTTGATGAAGAGAGCGATGAAGAAGTTGACAGAAAAGTTCATTGGACCATATGTGGTCAAGAAGATTGTGTCAGAAAATATGGTAGAGTTGGAGTTACCAGTATTGTTAAGAATACACCTGATGATTAATGTGAGAAGAATAGTGAAGTATAGGGAACAGGTAGAGGGACAGAAGAAGATTCCACCACCACCTGTTGAGGTAGCTGGTGAGAAAGAATATGAAGTAGAAGAGATTTTGGATAGACAAGAGAGGAGAGGTAAGACAAAGTATTTAGTAAAATAGAAAAGGTGTACAGCAGAGGAAAATATATGGGAGGGATTAGAGAATTTGAAGAATGCAATGAAAAATGTAGAAGAGTTTGAGAAAGGAAGGTTTGAAGAAGAAATACAAAGAATAAAGATGAAGAAAGGGAAAGAGAAGAAGTTAAATCTGGAAGCTGAAGAATTCAAGAGAGGGGAACTGCCAGGGAAATATACAGCGAAGTTATTATATAAGTGGGACAATAAAAAATTTGACGAAGAATATTTGAAAAAATTGGAGAGGAATTGGAATAGGTGGAAGAACAATAGGAAAGAAGGGGAGAAGGAATATATGAAGAAACTGAAAGAAGGTTTGGAATGGAATAAGAAAGATGAGCAAAGGAGTAAGAGGATATGGGAGGACAAAAAAGAAGTTTCTCTGGAAGCAGAACCTTAAGAGAGGGGTACTGTTATGGAACGCTTTGGACATTAACATTTTTCTTTTTCTTTTATCTATTTTTCTTAATTATATATTTCTTTTATTTTGAATTTCTTTTTTTTAGTGACGATGAAGAGGCATGTGATGTCGCAGTCACATGACATGTCACATGATGTGATGTCATAAGCCTGGAACATAATAGAAAGATCTAGAAGATGAGGTCAGGGCATATATATATAACATGGTGGCCTTGAGTAAGAAATGAGGCAGACATAAGGTTGTAGCATGGACTAGATGTATTTAGTATATATAGGACTCTAATTTAGCAGAGACTTCTTCTCAAGTTCTCTTGTGAAATCTCACATTATACTTCTTATTTGAGGTTTACTCATTAGTGAGATCATTGGACATTGTGTCTAGTGGTTGCCACAACATGCCTGTTCCGGATACATCACACTCAAGCAGCAGTGTGTACCCCACACCAATACCAACATCCCAGCTATGATCCCCACTTATGGCAGGGTTTTAAGTGCCATTGAAAAGGCACTCTGGGAGCTTGTGAAGGAGTACTAAGGAGTCGGGAAGTCCCTCCGGGACTTAATGGAGGACCAAGAGAGGAACATGGCCCAATTGGAGAGAATTGGGGCCGCAATGGAGCAGAGATAGGACTCAAAAGAAGAGAGTGGGAAGAAGAAGAATAGAGATGAAGAGGAGGGATCCAAGGATGGCCCCAGAGAAAGTTAGGAGGAGGGGACTCTATCATCCACCTCCTGTTAGTATACTGGTTTTGTTTTTCTCTTTTAATAGAATTTTTTATTCTCTATGAATTAAATGTGTGAGTAAGAAAAACAAGAATTAGAATGAAAAGAAGTTTCAAGTTTCAAGAAGAAACCCTGAAAAGTGTGTAAAAGCTGAGAATTAATGAAAATAAGTGGACAGAATATACTAAGAGATTAATGAAGGAAAAATCCCCATTGGAAATGCACAGAGGCAGAGGACAAATACAACAGCATGATCAGGACAATGGAAGAGGACCAGGCTTGGTAAGATATGCAATGTGGAAATCAGATACCAAGTCGGCAGCATGAGAGAGTTCAGATATGAAGATTCATTCAGATTCATCTCCAGTGTCTTCATACCCTAACCAGATCATCTTGTACAGGAGTTTATATGCCTGTTGGCAATCAATTTTAAAATCCACTATCCAAGAAATTTCATATTTGAGTTCTCCGTCAATTATAACTGGAGCGGGAGCTGGTTATATTCTTTCAGAGAAAGTGTTGGACATGGTGGGTTTGAGCATGAATACATGGAATACTGGATGAACAAAGTGCATAGACTCTGGAAAACAGAGAGTGAATGATAGAGTACCAGGCTAGGTGATGATTTCATAGGGTCCGAGATATTTTTCAGAGAGTTTCTTTGAAGGACGAGTGGTTTAGGAGAACTGAGCCTTGACAAAGACTTTGTTATCTACTTTGAAATCAGGAGTGGGAGAACATTGTACATCAGTGGATTTCTGATAACACTGTTGGGCTGCGGAGATTTCAGCTTTGAAAGTACTCTGTAATTCATTAAGATGTCTTGCTGGTAGTTACAATATACATGGAGGTATTGCTCGAGAGTCTGATTTGTGCATTCAGTTTGTCCATCACTTTCAGGGTGATAACCTGAAGTAAAGTGAAGCCACATGTTGAAAGCAGTGCCTAAAGATTGAAAGAAGTTTGACACAAACTCTGAGCCTCTGTCAGAGGTGACATGGGAAGGAATGCCGTGTTTGGAAAACACATGAAGGACAAATAGACGTGCTAAGTCCACAGATATGATGGTGTCATGGGCAAAGATAAAGATTGCCTGCTTGGTGAGCCGGTCGACTATGACCAAGATAATATCAAACCTAGAGGATAACAGAAGTTTCTTGATGAAGTCCATGGAAATGGAATTCCATGGTTGTTCAGGGATGGGGAGTTGTTTGAGAGATCTATAGGGCTTGTGATATTATGGCTTGGATCGCATATAAGTGACACAGGACTTGCAAAATTGTCATACATCAGCATGGAGGCTGGGCCAGAAGTATCTATAGCAGACTAATTCCAGTGTTTTGTTTTGACTAAAATATCTGGAAAGGATGTGATCATGGTGATACTGGAGAATACATGTACAGAGGTTACCAGCAAATGGTACATAAATTCTGTTGTCGAGAAGAAGTAAACCATTTGGGTCTGTAGACTACTAGCCATCTATAGAGATGTGTTTTGTAGCAATTAGGTCACTAGGGAGAGCCAAGAGGATATCTTGATGTAGAGTGTCCAGATTCATGACTGTAGCTACATAAAGAGAAGGAAAAAGAAAGATGGTAGCTTATACAGAGGCTGCAAGTTGTTCTTGAATGAAGATGGATTTGAAGTTGTGAGAGTTGACTGTGGCATAGCCAGTATTCCCCCCTTTAAGATAGATGTCTCATCGTCTAGTGAGAACATCCGGTTTTGTAACAAGATGACCAGGACAGAACCTGATAACAAGGTTGAACTGGGAGAGGTACTCGGACCACCGCACTTGCCTCTAGGTCAATACCTTAGTAGTAGAAAAATACTCAAGGTTCTTATGATTTGTAACAACATCAATAGAATAGGCTAGACCTTTCAAATAGTGTCATCAAATCTTGAAGGCTTCAAAGATGGCAAGCAATTTCTTGTCATGTGTGTCATAGTTCAACTCTGCCACAGTGAAAGTGCAAGAGTGAAAAGCAACTGGATGAACTTCATTATCTTCGTTAACAATGGAGAGGATTGCAGCAAGAGCATAGTCTGAGGCATCAGTTTCCACAATGAGTTGAGCATCAGGAATCCAATGAGTGAAGATAGGTGTGAAGGTGAATACTTTCTTGAAAGAGTTGAAAGCATCTTGATAGAAGAAGTCAAACTTCCAAGGAATGTCCTTCTGAGTGAGATGTGTCAATGGAATGACAATGTCTGAGTAGTTGAAGATAAACCGGCAGTAAAAGTTTATAAAACCTAAGAAGGATTGAATATTCTTGATTTTCTTGGGTTCTGGCCAGTCTTGAATAATCTTTACTTTGTTGTCGGACATGGTAAGGCCAGAAGGAGAAAGGATATATCCTAGATACTCTATTGACTCAGAGTAGAATTCACATTTCTCTGCTTTGGCATAAAGACCAGCCTTGCAGAGACGCTTAAGTACTTCTTTCACATATCGGTGATATTCAGACATGTTATTCAAGTAGATGAGTATATCATCCAGATAGATCATGACATAGACATCCAAAAGATCAGAGAAAATGTCATTCATGAATTGCTAGAAGACTACGGGAGCATTGGTAAGGCCAAAGGGCATTACAGACTATTCAAATGATCCATAACATGTCCTAAAGGCAGTCTTCCATTTATTACTGTCGGTGATGTAAACCAAATGGTAAGCATGGCGAAGATCTATCTTTGAGTAGACCTGAGCTTTGCAAGGTGAATCCAGTAGGTCAGAGATGAGTGGGAGTGGATAGTGATCCTTTTTGGAGATGCAGTTAAGACTGCAGAAGTCAACACAAAGGCACAGTGAACCATCTTTCTTCTTAATGAATAAGACCAGTGTACTGTGCAGAGATGAGGTTTGTCGGATGAAACCCATATTAAGATTTTCCTCAATGAATTCCTTCAGAGCCTCCTGTTCAGATGCTGAAAGAGAGTATATAGGGCCAACCAGAGGTTGAGCACCCTTTTCCAGATTGATTTTGAGGTCATAAGGATGATGAGGAGCAAGAACTTCAGCTTTAGTTTTACTGAAAATGTCAGCAAATTTGTAATACTTGGAGGAAACGTTGGATAGATCAGGAGTTTCTACAAGTTTTGTAGAGTTGGCCTGAATGTCCAAAGAACAAAGACAAAGTTCAAAATTGTGAGAGCCTGGAAGTTTTGATGTGCACAAGAATACTGCAGCACTAATGATAGTGATGTTAGATCACTCAGAGTTAGACACAGAGGTCTCAGATGCAGGTATAGAAACCATAGAGTCCAATGATTGCAGAGAGGTGTCCAAAAAAGACAGAGATGCCAATAGTGTGTTGGCTGTAATGCAAAAAGGAGTGAGATTTTCCTGCAAAGATGGATGGAAGTTTATTGACCTATTTACCCAGTCAATTAGTGGATTGTGTTGGGTAAGCCAGTTGTATCCAAGAACCAAAGAGCAAGAAGAATCAAGCAGAGTGACATAGAAGTCTAGATTCATGCAATCACTAGTGGAAAAAATTATGGGCAAGTTGGCAATTTCGGAGATGATGCTATTTGATGAACCATCAAATAAGCAGAGAGCAACTGGAGGAGTTGCAGATGTCTTCAGGTGGTGAGTATCCACAAATTTAGAGTTTACAAAACAATGAGTAGACCTGGAGTCAATGAGAGCTCAGAACGGGATTTTATTAAGGTGATTCTGACCAAGGATCAAGGGAGAAGTAAAGGAAACAAAAAGTGAATAAGGATCAGAAAGAGCAGATGCATTGAGTCAAATCAGACTTGTTGCTGTATAGGAAAGTTCAACATAGCCCTCAGTCTGTGCAGAGTCCTGGGGGTTGCTTTCTATTTTTCCAAGGGTTTCCTGAAAGCAGTTGCTGAAGTACCACAGCCTTTAAGAGAAACCATGATTTGCTTCTTGGGACAGGAGTCTAGCTTGTGGTCTCCTACACCACAATAGAGGCACAGATTGTTTTTGAGATGCTTCTTGCACTCATTACTGGTCAACTTGCCATTGCTGGCCAGCTTGGAAGAGAGATCCACCTGCAGAGTGTTGGGTTGCTTCTTGGGAGTGGGGGATGGAGATGACTTAGAGGAAGAGTTCTTGGTGGACAGGGCTGCTAGAGGTGTATTTACCTTGTTCTGGAAGGCTGTGGCAGAACTGGAGGTGGAAGCTTTTCCTTGCTTCTGGGAGTGGAACTCGAGGGCCTCTTTCTCTGCCTACCTTATATGGTGGCGTTTGCAGTCTTGTTCCCAGTAACAGTGATCGATAGTCATTGCTAAAGTATACATATCCTGGAACAAGGTGGGCTTTTCTTGTTCCTGGGTGGAGATAGGATCCTGGATCCAATTGGGGAGCCCCTGGTAATAATAATAGCATAGAACACTATTCCCCCAACCTAATTAGGAGGCATAGCGCATGAAGTTCACATTGTAAGTGAAAATCTTGTTACCAGACTTCATGCAGAGATTGTCCAGCATGTTGGCCGCTTCACTAATGGGGTCTGAGAGACCAAAATGTCAATGTAGCTCATCTACAAATAGGTTTCAGTCAGAGAGCTAGTCTTGAAGGATGCCCTGGTCTTCTTGGTTGAGGCCTATCTCAAACCAGTCCTGGGCTACTCCAGTAAGGTAAGTCATTGCAAAGTTGATTTTTGTAATGTCCATGTCAAATTGTCCTGGATTAGCACAGAAGTATAGACAGCATTGGAACAAGAAATTATTGAGCTTGTCAGACTCAGTGCCACTGAAAGTATTGGGGATGTGGGCTTTAGTTCCCCTTGAATTAGTATTGGGTCCAGAGGTCTGATTAGAATTAAGGGTGTTAGCAAGTCGACTGAGTACTTCGGCCAATTGTTCATTAGTATTATCACTCTGACGGAGTTTTGACCATGAGCAAGTAGAGGATGTGGGTCTATTAGCTATATTATTGTTAGTACTAGGATTAGTGGGAGCATCCTCCCAATTAGGATCGTTGTCCGCAGTGACAATACTTAGGCCAGAAACAGGCAAAACTGTCTGGCCAGATTAGATTGTACTGGAAGGAGACCTCAGAGATAAACAGCCTCTTTGATGGATTCATCTTGAACATCATGGCACATTTGGCGGATAAGCCATCTAGTCACTGAAACACGAGATCATGTTGAAGAGTATCCCAAGTAGTGGGACCAGAGTTGAAGAATTACAACAAGAGGAAGCTATTTGGACTTTGAAGTACAAAGTGAAATGGATTGCAGATGGAACTGTGACTGAGGGTTTAGTAGACGAAACTGCTCAGAAGTGACAGCAGACTTGGAAGTCTGATAATACTGTCAGGTGCAGTTCACACTGGGGTAGAAGTCCATAGGATGGACTCAGAAATGAGCAAACTTGTGAAACGACCTTAGCTTCAGCTTATGTACTATGCCATCTGTTTGCCACATGGTCACAACTTCAGATAATGGGGAGAAGTCTGAGATGAAAGTGAGTGCTGATTGGTGTGTTGCCGTTGAACACCAGAGATCAAGTTCAATAAGATATTATCTTCATCAATTATTAGACTAGCGAATTACAGTATAACTACTAGTCTTATATACAAACAGAAAGTATAAGAGATGCTCAGGGTTTCAGTGGTAAAACCCCTATTATCCTGAGCAGAGGTTTTAGTGTTGAGACACTGACAGGAGTAACTCTGTCATGGAAAACCAAGTTGAATAGGAGTATCTCCATCATAGAAGACAGAATATCTAGATGGTTGCAGCACTACCATAAGATGTGTTGTGAGAAAGGTGGTTGCTGTGGAAGGTGGGCTTGTATGATTTGGAGGTGGTTTCACTGCAGGAACATTATTTCCAGATGTGTGGACTTGCATATGACACCCATAGATAATACTTTCTTAGTTATCTACACTTTCAGATCTCTTTTGATATAGATCACTCTTTTTATTCTATCTTAGATATTCTTGCTAGACTCTTTGACAACTTCATAAATCTTCATCCTGACATCCAAAAATTATCTAGAACCAGAGTAACTTGCTTACAGTCTTTATTTCTAGATAACTACTCTAAGTAGAATACTTAGTATATAAGCTAATAGTTATACTATAAAATTCTATTTAAACTATGCAACCAGTATCATAACTTAAAACTTAGTGAGTTGTCAAAAAAAGAATCTTATATAAAGTTTCTAGTACAAAGTATACTATTACAAAATGAACTACTCACTTATTTGTAATATCTGAATCTTAAGTGCACTCTCAGAAGTTTAGAAGTGATTTAGAACTTCAATAATGATAATGATGATGATTAAGATCAATACAGATAATAAAGAATAAAGATTGATAAAAATTAATATAAAATAATATTGTTAAGTCTAAGGTCTAGTTCTTAAACACAAAGATATATATACAAAAGAGTGATAGTCTGTATGTAAGCTGTTGCTATCACATAATCAAAACTTGTACCTGATAGGAGCTGTCATCTGTCATAGCAGCTGTCAGGCTAATTTTAGAAGATAACTAACTATATCACTACATTAATATGCTTGTATCTCTACTAATACTTATCGCTTTGAGACGCATCATATATTATTGGAAATGGATTGATTGGAACATTCCAATGCAAGTTCAATCATGTGAATCTGTTTAGCTGTTCATGAGATATTAGCAGACAAAGCTTTTATAGCTACTGATAGCCTGATATCTCAGTCATTCATTGTTGCATTTATACCTCATACATATATACAGATAGCCCTCATTTGGGGCTTTCCAGTGCAACTTAGTTTGTGAAAACTGGTCCACTAGTTGTGGAGATACAAGCTGAATAAAGTTTGTGACATTAACCTTAAGGAAGACACATAGTTATTTAGGGTAGGCTAAAGTAGTAGAGCATAGACCAGTAGTCTTAGGTATATAAGGTAGACAATCCTTTATAAAGTTCTTTATTGAGTTCTCTTATGTTACCCAATATAAGATTCTTTTTCTTTGATCCACTTTTAGATCTTTTAGTATGCCTCTTCTATTATGGTTATTAATTTAGGACTAGTGAACATTTAATTGTACAATTGTATCAACAGATAAAGTAGAATAGAGTGTGGTGACAATTGAATTCCAGAATACTAGTATAGAGCCAAGAAGAAAGATTTATCTTTTATATTTTTACTAAGAATATTTATATTCTGCCATTGTAAAAGAATTTCACTGGGAGGAGAGATGACATAGTGGAAGAGACCCCTGTCCATGTGTATTATGCCTACCTCAAACCTACTTGAGGTTATGGGTTCAATTCCTTAGTAGTCCTTTATGTTGGGTAACTACATAAAAAGGTTAGAGTATTGATACTCTATACATAATTCCTCCTATAGGCACAGACTGCCATTGTGCCCCATGTAATAAATTGTTGACATAAAAAATAAATAAATAAATAAGAGAATCTCACTTATTAAGCTAGATAAGTGTTCCAAAAGCTAGACTGATATTTAAATAAAAGTAGATCTACTCATACAAACTTCTATATATACTATAGAAGGTAGTCTGTCATATGGTACAATACTTATAATATAGACTGTTAAATATGATTATCTAATAAAATATAAACATGATAATTGACAAAGAGAAAAAGTGTAGATAAATATATAGCAATAGATCAAGAAATATAGATAAGATCACCACTGATAGTATTACTCAAGCATTACCTTAGAATGAACTTCCAGAGTTCTTTTTATAGTCATAGAGTATAGAGAAGAGCAATATGATTTGAAAAATTATTTCTATTCTGAAAATATAGGTTTCTAAGTTATTTCTCAGCATACAAAAGAGCCAGCTCAAATGATGTGTTATATAAATTAGTTAGTAACTCCTAGAGATTAGTAGCTGTCCTAGCTATATTTGTACTAAGTCCAATAGTGTTACAAATATTACAGTATAGCAAGTCTTTTATCCAGGCATTTCTTACCCTCTACTCTATGCTAAGAGTTGGTCTGAGTTCCAGAAATTATCAAAAGACAATGTAAATATACTAGATAGAATGCTAGTAAGAGCAGTTGTCTAAAATTTGATAGTTTTAGTAGTAATGTTTAGGTTATTATAAATAGTTTCTTCTAGATATTCTACTGCTTCTTGAACTTCAGCTGCAATAGTTACTATAGCTTTAAAAATAATCTAGTTTGAACTATTAAATTTGTTGCTTTCAGAAAATATTGATGGTCTGTTAGATATGCTTAACATTCTTTTGGTAGGTCTTTTGTTGTCAGTATTAATAGTATTTTTTGAATTCAACACAATGTGTTAGTTAAGCAAGTCAGAACCCATAACCTATTAGATATATGAGCCTAGTCTTATAAAGATAGTATAAACATACTCTAGTGCTCACCTTAATCTTACAAAGGTAGTATGAATGACTAAGATATAGCCACCTATCATAGGTCCTCTCATATTGAGGAGAAAGCAAAATATATACTGTATAAAGTTTTATTATAATTATTGGCACAGCATGATATTCTGCCAGTGGATACAGTACAAGTATGTTTTTGCAGACATATGCCCAAAAATGAATAAATAATAGAAAAAGAAATAATAAAATGATGAATAAAAATAGAAAGTTTAAAACTTGCCAACTATATTCTTCATCTATTTGTCATGCCTCTTCAACAACCATCCTATTCTCTTAGGATTTTATTGCATAGTCTACATTATTTGGTAATATCACTTAGGATTTTCTGGAATTCCAAGGCTCTTCTATGCATAAAGAATAACAAGGTAATTAAACAAAAGCACTATATTTATCAATACTGTTGCAGTATATGATTACATAAGCCACCAGTTATCCACACTGTTGCTTTAGAATTCATGTTATTTTATCTAATATACCCTAGTTGGGGTTACCAGGACCAGTGTCAGACCTACATTGTTCTGGACTGCTTAGTGGATGAATGAGTATGAAGTATTTATGACCAGGAGCTCCTAGCAAGCCCTTTCATCAGAAGAGATTGTTCCTAGCTGGGAGATGATGAGAAGCCCAGAAGATGGTTGAGGTTGACAGAGGACCACTATGACCGGGAAGTTGTAGATGTTGAGGGAGGATCTAGAATAAATGTGGCTAGGTACATGTTTGTATATGTATCATACTCACCTCAGTCTTCGTAGCACAAAACTGAGGTGAGAACCATGTGGCACAGGAGTCCATCATTATGTAAGAAAATGATATGCTTCAGAAGGAAAAGAGTGCGAAGCGAAACATATGTGGAACAAATGAACAACAACAGTAGAGTGCTAGCAGACTGCCGGATACAGCTCCAGCTCGGGTATATTTGAAGGGGCCTTGATGTTGGGAAGGTAGTTGAGAAGCGGCCAACGTAGGGTATGGTGTTCGGCACGTGCATAGGTGTTTTTTTTATCGTGTTTTTATCACATGTATCCTTGTTCTTTTATTATCACATGTGTATCCTTGCCTTGCACCTGTTCTTAACTCTCATCGTGATTTGGTGATTTGATCTTCCACTCCCCCACTCAGACTCCACTTTACAATGGCTATCCAGAGATTTAAGCAGCTTACCCGAGAAGAGGTGGCAATAGTGCGTGAAATTTATAACACATTCCTGGTGCTCGGCTGATCCAAGTCATTTCCGAAACAGCACAACACGGAAGATGACCTGGTAATTATACCAGCATTATGAATGGGCATCTTATATAATCCACAACATCTTCTTTGCAGTGGATTATCATTGACGCAAACGTCTATGATATCTCGCGGTTCAAACAATTCCACCCTGGAGGACTTTCCGTCCTCCTGGACCCCGACATTGGTACGGAAAACCCTATCATGGTATTGTGTTATAGGCGTGCTTAGCAATTGGTTTCATGAAACATCAGCTGGAAAAGACGCGACAGAAACATTCTACGGTCTTCACCGACATGAAGTTCTGGAGCAAAGTCAATATCAACGACTGAAGATAGGTGCTATTGCCGAAGAGAAGAGTGTTATTCATTGGAGAGTTTCTGGAACTATTAGTAAGGTTCCTTATGCCGAACCGACATGGTTGGCAGAGGGCTATCATAGCCCATACTTCACTGATGTCAGTGCTTGAATTTATCTTTCGGGTCTCTTCGTCCTTATTGCTTGGCCTTTCCCCCTAGAATCATCGTACATTTCAGAAGCAGGTTCGCATATTTTGTGATACCTACATTTATCCCGATGCTATCGTGAGTCTACTGCACTGTCAGACTCCGTAAGGAAGTGAAATGTAATCAGGCCAGGGAAGCTGATGGCAAGAGGCCCTCGCAGAGCGTCTTTGATAAAATGTCGTATGTCCTATGCTTCAAGCCTGCGAGGTATGCAATAGTCACACAAGACATTTAGGGAGCTTGAAATACATGCCATGCGTCTTGGACCTGGAAAGCACTTGAAAGGTCGTACTCTAATGGGCGGGTTGGTCAAGCCTGAAGAGTATGACTACTTCCACGAGGTGTGCTCCAATTATCCCTCCCTTTGCCCGACACTGAAATTCAGAATATCTCAAGCTCATCATCACGCAAGAACTCACTCGCACCAGCTTGCGTGGCTACGGGGATGGTATGTGGATTTGTCTGCTTGCGGGACTAGGGTTCCTACAAATTTTTAGGCATTCTTGGTGGAAAAGTCATCGGTCTCCCTCCTATCCTTAACTTTGGCAGCGAAGAACTCAAAGCTCGTGTTGTCCCTGATGTCCTTGCAGGGAAGAAGTTTATTTGTCTTGCTATCTCTGAGGCCTTTGCTGGCAGTGATGTCTTGGGTCTCCAAACCACAGCTGTGAAGACAAAGGATGGCAAACACTGGATTATTAATGGTGCGCGACCCGTTTGAATATCCTCTCCCTGAGTATAAGTTCTTTCACTAGGTAACAAGAAATGGATTACGAATGGAACGTAAGGCACCTAAACTTGTTTACCTGTCTCTCTTGATCGCACTTGTACCCCCAGTTTCGCCGACTACTTCACCGTCGGGTGTAAAACTGAGGACGGACTTACTGTCATTCTAGTCGAACGAGGGCCGGGAGTGGAAACTAAGCAGATCAAAACGAGTTATTCAACAACAGCTGGCACCGCTTATATCACCTTTGATAATGTCAAAGTGCCCACGGAAAACACTCTTGGTGAAGAGGGTGGAGGAATTTTCGTCATCCTCAGGTAAACTTCGTACATACGAATTATCCACTATCATTGAATATCGTTGCGACAGTAATTTCAATCACGAACGATGGACTATGTGTTGTGCCTCTGCTAGGAGCCAACGTAGTATCAGTAAGCTTCTTATTCTCGCTCTGTAACTCACGTGATCACGTCTTCCCAATAGTTGAGGAATGCTTGAAGTACGTCATTTCAAACGACTGATACACTTCCTGTGTTGATAATTGGGTACAGGTGGACGGCACAGCGCAAAGTGTTTGGCAAGCCTCTCCATTCTCAAGCCGTCATCCGGTCGAAACTTGCAAGGATGATTTCTCGTGCTGAAAGTGTCCAAAATTGGTTGGAGAATATTACCTACCAGATGTGCAACATGGTATAGTATTCTTGAAAAGCCCTTTCTATATGCCACTGAACTTAGTTTACAGTCATATACACAGCAGGCCAACAAGCTTGCTGGTCAAATTGCGTTGCTAAAGAGCTATTCTACTGCGTGCGGGCAGGATACTGCTCGTGACGCTGTTCAAATTTTTGGTGGTCGCGGTATTACCCAGACCGGAATAGGTAAATATATTGAGCATGTAGGTACACTCGTCAGGCTGGTGAGTTATGTACTAACTCCTTTGACTAGTATCATCGGACAATTACGTTCGATGCACTCCTAGGAGGAACTGAGGATGTTCTGGCTGATCTTGGTGTTCGTCAGGCCCTTAGAGCAATGCCAAAAGACGTCCGTCTATAGACGGGTAGCCAGTAAAGGATCACCGTCTTGAACTCATAGTAGTACATGAATCTCGATATCTCTATTTGATATGACACAGCATACTACTCAGGAATATGATTCTACGAAATTTGATACAATTTTAAACAGTAAGCACGGAAGAACAGACGCCGAATAGACGCCATGAGAATAACTAAGTGCTATGTAGTATGTCAGGCATTCTTCATCTGTCACAGAACCCAACCAAGAAAGTCTTTTTGAATCTTTGCTCCTCATCGTCTCACATTTACATACACATATAAACGTGTTATCTGGATCCTAAGAGATTTCCATCACGAGCCTAGCGAAAGGAATGCCAAGAGGAAGTTGGACACAATCTCATGGTTGTGGGCATTGTCAAAAGACATGACGACGAGAGAATGGCAAGGAATCAACTAATGGTTAATGGCTAATAGGCAGTGCATCACTGTAAGATTCCTAGATCCCTATCTGAGGAGGTTGTATTGTTCACCAAACGTTGAGATATAGTTGCAGACTTGAGTAGTTGGCTTTCCTTTCGGGAGCAGTAGCTAATTCTGAAGATCAAAAAGCCAAGCTCATTCTTGACCAAATTCCACAACAAATGTCTTCCGTGCCTCAAATAACACATTGCTTTCACTCTTGACACAATGCAGAAATACATCATTGTTTCTGGAGTGTTATTTGGGCGAGACAAGTCGTATTACAAAGTGGTTCGCCGGAACCGTCATAGAGATCCATTTGATCTCTGTCAGTGTCAGCTGAGAAGGGGCTCATCAAGTCAGTTGAGAAGGGGCCAAGTCAGTTGAGAAGGAGTCAAGTCAGCTGAGAAGGGACCAAGTCAGTGCTATGTCGGTACATGACTTCTTGCTTTCAGGTGCCGAATAGAGTTGCCAATGGCGCTCAATTCCTCGTATTTCCGTTAGTGTTGCGTTCCATCGTAGTGATATTGAAATGTCGATCTATCTATGAGATATGAACCCAAGAGCAGAAATCTCTGAAAGTGAGCTGGAAAGGGTTTGAATTTGCGGAAAATATCGAGAGG